>JXSR01S037847.1:23678-39160 GCA_000969725.1 Ophiothrix spiculata
GTATACAAATACCATACATTAGATATGCTACAAGGAGCAACATGTACGAGCCGACAACTGGACCCTTTTGCCGCGGCGGTACACATATTGGAATGTCGGTTTGAGAAAGGTTGTAATTCTTGTATGTAAATAAATTAATTTACAGTAAAGGAATTCCTTTACTGTACAGTAAATGAATTCATTAATTCTTAACCCTTTCGATCCGACAGAACGCCCGAGCGTTTCCAAAGGAGCTTACGGGAGAATGATTTTTAGATTTTAGATTTTATTAAAACTTATTGACAATCGTGGCCAACAGGCCAAATATCAGGCAATAATTACAATATATAAAAACATTAAATATATCAAGAAAATTTTACACATCAAAACATTAAAAGTTAATTAAAATTCAAAAGGCATATAAAATACATGGAATTGACAGGAAGCAACACAATTGAAAGCATTTGAAAAATATAAATTTATATTGCACATAAGGTAAAAATGGGAAACTGCAGAGACAACCCTGGTGAGACTGAAGAAAATTAAATATGGCACAGGACTATTTTTGAAATGCTCAGTCCTTGCCCTGGGCGTCAAAAACTTATTACTGTTGCGCAATGACTGCCCATGACACTTCTCTCTAGAAGGTGGGATGAGAGCACTTGTACGGCTAGTTTGGGAAAGCCCTTCGGCAAACCTTTAACAGTGAGTCTTCCTCCTATCAGAGAGTGTGTCAAGACTACATAGATCAAGTGCATCCTCATAAGACAAATACTGTCTCCCCAGGATTGTTCTGCAGGCCCTCTTTAGAATTGCTTCAATTTCATTGCACTGTTTAGCTGTATGCCCAGAATGCTATACCACATCAGCGTACTCTAAAATTGGTCTGATATAACCACTGTACGCTATTCTCAGCTCTTCGGGGGGAAAAACAAAGCGCTTCAGAGTTCGAAGCAGAAATAACCTGGAATTTGCTTTAGTTAACATCTTGTCCACTTGGACATTCCATTTAAGGTTATTTTGTAACCATAATCCCAGCACTTTGGCCTCGGAGTCATAGGTCAGTGGCTCAGATCCAATTTTCAAGTCGCGATGTGGTAGAGGTGGTCTAGAAAAATTGACTTGGATGGCTTGGCACTTGCTGGGATTCAATTTCAAGTTATTGTCCACAGCCCACTCTGTAAATTCATTGAGATCACTCTGAATTGAGCTGGGACAACCACCAGAAAAGTTTTCAGCAAATGTCAAGTCATCCACATACTTCCAGCATTGGCTGTTCGCACTTTTAGCCACATCGTTAATAAGAATTTGGAAGCCGATGGGACCAAACTTTGTACCTTGAGGAACACCTCCTTTAATAGAAATATAATTAGACAAAACATTTTTGTATCTGACACATTTTTGGCGGTTGCAGAGGAAGTCGCAAATCCAAGGAACTATGGACCTACGGACTCCTATGTCGATGATCTTACATATGAGAAGGGTGTGGTTGAGAATGCTCAGGCGTTCCAATTCGTATTGAGTGCAAATTAATTAAGTATACGTTATATACACTTATATTGCAATTCAGGATCGAAAGGGTTAACTTTGATTCAATTTTTGGAGCAACCTATGAAGAATTTTCATATTAAATGGGACCTTTTCTACAAATTTAGTGATAAAATTTTGAATTCTATATACCAAAATGTTTTCTGTTTTTTTTTAAATTGGCAAAATTTATTGGCAGATAGAATTCAAAATTTAATAGCTAAATTTGTAGAATAAGACCCATTCAACAAGAAAATGCTTTAAAATGTTCTCTGATTTTCATAGATAACTTATTTTTTGGCAGATAGAATTCAAAATTTCATAGCTAAATTTGTAGAACAAGGCCCATTAAACAAGAAAATGCTTTAAAATGTTCTTGAATTTTCATAGATTACTAATGTAAAGTAAATGTAAATGAATCCCTTTACGGTAAATGAATTTATTTACGTAACTTAATTACGACCTTTCCAGAACTGATGTTGTGCTCTTCAGGTGGTTGAATATTTTGTTTTATCTTTTTTTGAATATTAGATAAAGTAGTACTATATTATATAAAATATATGCAATAGGTGTCAACGTTATTGATCCACACGGTAATGAGATTTACTCATATTCTATTGTTCTTTGCTAATTTTATATTGATTAGTTGTCAGTTTTCACCAGCATATATTGGGAATGTACATGTACCGTGACAGGTAATCAATCAAACTGAAATCTCACATTTCTATTTTTGACTGTGTCATAATTGGGTTAAATTACAGAAATGATGATGATCAATCTACAATGTGAAGGATGATCAATATCAGGGCACAGTTGTCAATTTGGGTGTTATTTTATAATTTTTTTTGGGTGGAATGCGTTCAAAAATGTTTAACCTTTAGCCTGCTGAACTTGTCATTGTTTAATAAATTTTCATGTCTGGTGTGTGACCCGGGGGGGGGGGGGGACTTAGTACAAAAGTGATTACGGGGATGTGCCGCAAATTGGGGTAGCAAAATCAGGCTGTCTGGTATTTCAATGGGTCCTTTTTCTTTGCAAAATGTGGTATTTTGATGGGTCTGTTTTCCAAAATTTCTAAAATTTACGCCAAAATGGCGCAAATTTTGGATTTTTTTCCTAAAATTCAAACAAAAATCATAAAATTTTCGCCAAATTAGCATTAATTTTCGGGGAAAATTTTATTTTTTGTATAAACTCGACTCAAAATTCCTTTTTCTTAAATATTGGTATATAATACATGGGTGGTACTTCAAATTTCCCAGTGGCACACCCCTACCAAAACCAAAATTGAGTACCCCCCCGGGGTGTGTGAGAGGATGTTCATTTCTGTATTCAAAGTGAGGACCTTTTGATATAGTTAGGATAAAATTCAACAATTGAACACACTTTGAATTGATATTCACAATCTACGAAGAGAGCCCCAACCTACAACTCAAGGAAAAACACCCGCTTTGAATGTGTTTCTGTGTGATTTGGATGTTTCCAAATCCATTTTGAGAACATTTTGACATAGTGAGGACAAAATTTCAGTCCTCAATGCGTGACTATGTGTACTGGATAAGAATCTTCCTGTAGAGGTCTGGGTGGTGTGGGCTATCTCCTTGATGAAAATGAGATGTATAACATTGAAAATTATCACATCAGGAAGACCCTCATTATAACATTTCTGTTTATTGATGATAAAGTAAAAAAACCAAAAAATATGAAGCTTTGCAATAAAAATTATATGTTCGTGTAACATGTCTCCCAAAAATGGTCTTAGTCCATTTGTGCAATGTTTTTTCATGTAATGTTCCCATCACTTATTGTAACCTGACAACAGCACACAAAGTATTGTAAGTTTTAGTTACTCAATACTTTTAAGGTGTTTGGTCCACGCGCCGTCCACGCAAACCAGTACGCGCTAGTTTCCGAGTTGTTAAGTGACGCAATACGCATGCGCATATACTCTGAGTAGTGTTTTGAAGCTAAAAATTGCCATATTTCAATATTTTTCTGGAAAATTAAGTCCGTGACCCCCAATTTTTATTTTTTTATTTGAAAGAACATACTTGTGCGCAACTTTTGAGAAAAAATTCACAAAAATGCTCGGGCAGATTTTTTGAATCAACACTAAATAATTTCCCTTTTGCCATATTTCCCATAGACCCCTGTACTAATTTGTCTCCCAAAACCTCCAAAAAATGGTGTTTTTAAACAGACTCTCATGCAAAAACGAGTCCCGTGACCCCCAATATTTATTTTAAAAATCGGTTCTACATCGATAAAATATCATTCATGCCGATTTTTACTAAAATTGCTCGGGCGGATCTCTCATGGACCAAACAACTTAAGAGGACCTGTATGGTGCTGTGATGCCATATATATGGCTCATCAGCGAAATCGATGGATGATTGTTTGGGAGGAGTAGTGAAACATGACACTTATTAAAAGTGTCGAGTCCATGATTAATACTTGATTTATATGAGGTGAATGCTCTCCAGTCACAGCTGACATTTACAGTTGAAAATGTTCTGGTTTATAATAAAAATGTCGATACGGACTAGAGAGAATGACAGTGAGCTTACAACTATTTCAAATTCTCCTTTAATTTTTAGCAATACTCATAAAGAGCATTGACGTAAAGAAAGTTAAAGCTTGACAATGTTTAGGGACTGTTTAATTAAAGGTCTAATCAAAAGCAGAAAGATTTTACATTCTGTGAAATAAGGCAAATTATTTGGCAATTTGTTTAAAAAATAACATTATTGCCTTTATGTCGAGCTTGTTCTCTCCAACTATTACCTTTTTGAATCATGTGATTATTTTTAAAATAGAAACGATCATGCTTTTAATGATCTGTTGTGTTGTTAATGACCTGTTGTGTTTTTGAAGAAAATAAAGCACTAAGTGTCTTGTTAGTTTTAAAATTATGATCATATGTGTACCGCCGCGGCAAAAGGGTCCAGTTGTCGGCTCGTACATGTTGCTCCTTGTAGCATATCTAATGTATGGTATTTGTATACATCAGATATGCTACAATGAGCAACATGTAGGAGTCGACAACTGGACCCTTTTGCCGCGGCGATACACATATGTGGTTTCCAAAAAAAAATAGAAACAATATTACCTTTAATGGTGTGCTTGATTTGAAAATATAGAAACATTTATCACCAGTCTGACTTTGAAACTACTAGGGGAAGAAACAGTGTTACAAATTACTCAAGGTTATATGAAATATATCTACATGGAATTATGAAAAACTCAAAAGGAATTATCGAAATGTCATTTCGTTATTATAATATTGTAGGTATATAATTTGATGAACATTTTCTGCTCAGCAATTTGGTTGTACAAATGACAAAGCAGTAATTGTGTTTGGCAATATTTTTCATCTATGCATGTTTTTTAAAACTATTACTTTATTGATATAGTTGATAGCAGTATATTGATTGATTTAAAAAAAGTAGATTTTGGATATTTTATCAAGGTTATTATATTAATTTTGTTTTGTTCAATGAAAGAAATCGTTTAAGAAAAGATTCTTTAGATCCATCATAGAAGAAACAAACAACATGCAGTGGTAGCCAGAATTATTGATGTGTTCAATATTCACAGTCATTTGACCATGACTTTAGGACTTGGTTAAGTTGTTGTAGGCGCAAGGAAAGTCTACAAAAAACAAAGAAGGAAAAGAACAGAAAACAAAACAAAACTTAAAATTGGAAAACAAGATCAATACAATAAGGAATCTAATCATTAAATTTTAAATCTTATAACAATCTGTATAGCTTAATAGATAAATAAATGATTTTATAACCATTTTTAATTGGTTCCTTTACCTTGAATATTGAATCTGACTATAGATTAGTGATTTGATTCTTCTTAAAGTTGAAGCAATTCAAATGCCATCAGGATTAGTAAAGGTCAGTGTTTTTTCCCTTCACATGCCAGAAGTGCAAGGACAGATCTGCTATTGTGAATCAGATTTTCTACTCACTTTATGTATTTGTGTCACACTCATCCTCAAACGTGCTTCCGATTTCATCTTGAAGATGAACGAGTTGTTTGCGGGGTTGTTTGCTCTGTGTGTGTGTCCTAGTTGTAGCTATCACAAAATTGGGAGATCTATCATTTCAGCCAGATTTGGATTGGACTTGGTTTAGCATGCACCGGCATGTATATTGACATTTTAAAGATTGTTTGTAGATGGGTGTATGATGAAAATATTGGTAAAATTGGTCAGTGACGTGATCAGAATTTTTTTTTTGAAATAGTGTTTGATTAGGGGTGTGGAAGAAAATATTTTGAAATTATTTGATCAGAGACATGAAGACAATAGTTTTGAAATGGTTTGGTTAGAGACATTGATGTTCATGTACCTGTCTTTAAAAGAATTAATGATTGAGAATAGCGGCAGCACCAGCATCTCATTTCTGGGGGCCACACGGATAAAAAGACAAATTTCTGGGCGGCAAAAATTTTTGGGAACAAATTAATGTACGATTTTCGTACAAATTTGTTTATTTTGGCTAAAAACGCTTATTTTGGGCAATAATAATGATATTTAATAGTGAAACATGCGTGAAGCGCGCAAAAATTGTACATTTTATGGCAGAATGATCAATAAAAATAGGTAATTGAGAGAAATATGCACCAAAAAGCTTCTGATTTTTTTTTTTGGGGGGGGGATGAAATGGGGAGGGCCAAAATTGTTTGGGGGCATACTTTAACTCCCGCTGCCACTGATTCAGAAAGGGTGTTCAGAGAATTCAACTTATTCAGGGGCGTCAGAACCGTGTGGGCCATGTGGGCTTTGGCCGCACCACTTTTCAGCCAGAAAAAATAAAAATTAATTAATTTAAATTAATTTAATGTGTTTTATTATTGTCCTAGCATCATTAACCATAAAATAGTACTGTATATATTTGTTTTTAGTAACTACTTTCTTCTGCGGCTTAGTTGTTTACTTATTTTTGATAACGAATGGGTCACAGGCCGAACTACTTTTACCAATGGCCACATCACTTTTATTTTCCTTCCGACGCCCCTGAACTTATTCACACTTGAAACAAACAATGGCTAAACATGCTGGGAGTTATAAGATGGACCATAAATCTGACTATATACCGATATTTTATACAGTATCTAAAGAGAATGAAATCCAGGGCCCATGTTCATGAAACACCGCTAACTTTAGTTGGCTGCTAACTCTTTGTCTACCTGTCAAAATTTGACAGGTATACAATAGGTTAGCAGCCAACTAGAGTTAGCGGTGTTTCATGAATATGAAATCAAGAAGTTTGGATCTATGTTTGATGCAAGTGGTAAATGAGGAAATGTCCAAATAGCCCTTTTGCAGCTGAATTAAGTATTATTTTTCATAAACATTTTTCATGCTTATACGAAAAAGTTTGCCAAAACATTTGCGCCCAGGTTAGTTGAAAATAAGCCATCAATATTGTTCTGTTTTGCTGGACCCTGATTAGCATGCATCATCATGCACTGTGATTGATGAAATGGCTTGGACAGACTTGGAGGAGATATATGCGGCTGATCTTAAGCATCCTTATGTTGATTCTCACTGTTTGTTGTAGTTGTCACAAAGTTGGGATGCTGTCAAATAAGCAATCTCGACCCTGTTGTTGTAATAAAAATTTGGTGACAAGCTAGTTTTAATACATAGATTAATACCTTTTAGTTTACGGTACTACATCATAAACAAATGAATGGATTAAATTCAACCAAATTGTCTTTGATAACTTTAAAGATAAGTGCATTCTTAGGTTTATTTGAATTAAGTCACATTTTAGGTGATAGCCCTTATGAAAATGTAACCACAAAAACAAGCCAAAACATGCTCGTATTCAACTTGTGTGTGAACGTAATATGCACATCTTTGCTCATGTGACATAAACTGAGCTCGTATGAGCTCAGTTACGTAATAGCCCGTAACTAAATTCTAAGCCTCAAGCTCATTTAAGATCATAATTCTAAGTAAAAGTAATCAGTTGTGAGCTTAAGCACACATTTTAATGAGCTTGTTAAAAAATGAGCAAATACAAGCTTGCACTTGCTCATATGTTTATAGATTTAGGAGCTTGTATAAATTCATAGAACAAAGAATCGCTCTGAAATTATGCGCTCAGAAAATTAAAAAAACAAGCTCATTATGAGCATGTTACAAGAGCATATTTGAAACAAAATGTGCTCGTATTTGAAACAAAACGCGCTCGTATTTGAAACAATACGTGCTCGTATTTGAAACAATACGCGCTTGTATTTGAAATAAAACGCGCTCGTATTTGAAACAATACGCGCTCATATTTGAAACAAAATGCGCTCGTATGTGAAAACAAACGCGCTCATATTTGAAACAATACGCGCTCCTATTTGAAACAATACATGCTCATATTTGAAACAATACGCGCTCGTATTTGAAACAAAACGTGCTAGCTTATGAATGCATTTGTGTTGCATATGATTTTCTACACTCAGTATGGTTTTTAGAAGAAGCAACTGATCTAATATATATCAACAACTAAAACATATAATTTGGCCATAACAGATCATGTTGCAGGGAGCAATCATGTCATAGGGTGGGATGAGGTGAAGATCATTGACCAAGACAAAACAACTTGGTGGTTAAAAAAGGCAATATGGATCAGAAGCAGAGGAGACAACATCATGAATAAATATGAGGGCTAACATACTACATCTATGATCAAATCACCATCAAATGGCAACCCAGTAATTTAGTTACATCACTACGACCGGCTACTGGTGTTGCCAACTTCTAGAAACATCAGACCAGAGTGAACAAGGTTCCTTGACAGGAATTGAAAATTATCTAGTGAGTACCAAATTTCATAAGGTATTTGTTACAAGAACTTTTCTATATCTATAACTTTATGAACAATCGTGATGAATCTATTTTAAGTTTTGATGGAGCTGATCTTGCGGTCACTGTCCTATATAATATCATTACTTTTATAGCACCGATATTATTATACAGCACCATTTCATTACATCAAAATCTGAACAAAAATTCACAAATAAAGCAAAATATTCCACAAATACATACTTGTTGATATTAATACATACTCTTAAAACCCTCGGGCTGTATTTTATTGCTTAAAATTTTATTACCTGACAGACATTTGTCCTAAAGCTGATGATTTTCTATTTCATTTATTTGTAAGAAATCCTAGCTATTGCACAGCATTTTTCTTAGAATCTCGGAGTATTTAGTTAACGACAGTTGTACAAATTTACAGCTAGGGAATTCCATATTTGCTATTTTAGTATTATTTTCATTTCTGTTAGCTATGGTTTTGCATCAGTGGGATTGATGGCCATTAGGTTATAGATCTTCAGCTTTAGTTCTGATATTGATGGAATACATGGAGCTTTTATGGGAATTTTTATTTCATCATGCCCAGAGGGTTTGTAAAAATTTGATTTGCTCTGTTTTTGTACTTGCCATTACTATGATTTTATTATTGTATTCTCCAATTAGGCCGGAAAAAAAATTGTTTGTTTGTCCTCGCCCGACCGACCGTCAAAATTAGGGCCGACCGTGTGCTTTATAAAGTTTTTATTTTATTTTTTAACTCTTATTTGAGGATTTTTCATGCAAAAAGATATAAAAATTCACCAAGAAAGTCTTCATATCGTAAAAATATGAAATGAATTGACATGAACTGTATTTTCCAATGTAGAAGACCTCTTAAGAATAAACAGTATATTGTTCTCGTAAGTTAAGTTTATTTCTTGTTCAATTTTTCAGTTCTTTAAGGTGAGTTTCATGTACATTTATTACACACACAAAAAAAAGAGGCCGTTTTCAGAGGCCGTTATGGGCAAACAAATAAAAAAAATTTTGGCCTTAGCAGGCTTGTCACTAGCCAAGTAAATTTGCTCATGACCTCAGCCAACTATTTTCACTCTAAATTCAGAATTGGGCAGGTTTTGGAATTTGCTTTTGCTCTATTGCTATTCACTACTGATTGTTTGTTGAGATAGCAATGTAAAATTTGTTCAAGGAATATATATTAAATCTAGACAACCAGAAATTCATTAACTCACAGATTTAAAATTATTCTTGAACTTATATCAACCCAGATGAATAATGTACATTTGTGCGTTTTTTAGTTGTGTTTCAAATAATTACTACCGTACCTAAGTGATACATTAGCCAACATGATAGTTTGCTTTGTCTTCCTCTACCGACATAGAAAGTTTCACTGCAAACTTTATATTTGTCCTCAAACACTGAAGAGACATTTCAGATGCGAATGAAAGCCTGATCTGAGCCATAAACGTTGATAAAGTCAATTGACCCTTTGAGCATATCACGGTTGTTTGATTAACTTGTTTGTGTTTGGATAATAAAAAATCTTGATCTGTTAGGATTAGGTTTGGGGAATACAGTATTCTGAGCATTTTTAGTGCTGCAACTACAGTTCAGATTCTTGTGAAATCTATTATAGTCACAAGTCTATCACGTTTGTCCCCAGTCAACTTGTACAGCCTGTCTTCAGTTTTTTTACAATATTCTCATAGGAATTCAATTGTTTTGATGTATCACTGGAAGGGAAACTGTGGACATGTTAGGCTTGTTTCCCCTGTATTTCACCCGCATTTATTTGTGTCAAGTATTATGGAATTGGGAATTTGCTTTGTCTTCCTCTACTTCTACCAAATATGATCATAATTTTGTCTGATTTCTAGAAAATAGAAAGTTTCACTGCAAACTATTATGTTTTTCTTCAAACACTGAAGAGACATTTCAGATGCGAACGAAAGCCTGATCTGAGCCATAAACGTTGATAAAGTCAATTGACCCTTTGCAAGTCAAACAGCGTATCACAGTTGTTTGATTAGCTTGCTTGTGTTTGGATAAAAAAAATCTTAATCTGTTTTAGGATTAGGATTGGGGAATACAGTATTCTGAGCATTTTTGGTGCTGCAACTACAGTTCAGATTCTCGTGAAATCTATAGTCACAAGTCTATCACGTTTGTCCCCAGTCAACTTGTACAGCCTGTCTTCAGTTTTTTTACATTATTCTCATAGGAATTCAGTTGTTTTGATGTATCACTGGAAGGGAAACTGTGGACATGTTAGGCTTGTTTCCCCTGTATTTCACCCACATTTATTTGTGTCAAGTATAATGTGGAATTGGGAATTGTCCTGGGAAAGACCTATATAAAAATCCATCTTTTCACTAGGTCCAAGGTGGGATTGTAGTCTGGAACCTTTCGCACCCTGATCCCATGCCAAGCCACTGAGCAGGCACCGTGCTCATACCTATCTACCGTCTATGACGTATTTGGACTAATTTCGAGATTTCTCTCTGAGGTGTCTGGGAGTACATAGTAGTGTAAAGGGTTAGAGTAAAAGTATATTAACAGGTATTTATTGTGGTAAAATTTCATTCCTCATAAAATTAGCTAAATATTTGCTAAATATATCTCACACATGTATGTAGTAGTAGTAGTAGTAGTAAGCCAATATTTTTAATCCGGTTTTATCCCCGTCACGGGGATGGCCGGATTCACCTCATACTCGCGGCAACTGTCTTCACTCCCTCCCTCCACCTCACCCGATTCAATGCGTCCTCCCTCCCAAACCCAACCCTTTTAATTTCTTCCTTCACCTGCATCCTCCAAGTCTTCCTTGGTCGCGCCCTCTCCTCCTCGAAACATCCACCACCTATAAAGGGCCCTTCTCAGAACATGCCCTTCATCCTTCCTCAGCACATGCCCATACCAGCGCACACTATTCGCCTTTGCCAAACTGTCTACTGCTTCTTCCACACCCAACATCTGTCAAAACAGAAATACTGAATCACACTGCAAAGGCCATATGCCGCGCACTTTGCACAGGAGTTTGGAAAATTGGAGCAGCCCCATTTTTGAAAATGTGTAAGAAAGATACTTCTTCATGCTTATTTAGCTATTTTCAGCATCAGTTAGTGATTTTGGCACAAGCATCTCTCAACTTTATAAGAATTGGTAAAATTGCCACAAACAAAAACCATGGCAGATACACTGATCACGCTGTCTAATACACCTTGCACAAAAAGAAATAGGGAATGTCTTTGGATCGGCAGTATGTCAAAGTTTGATACTTTTGAAAGTTTCTAAAATAAACATTTTGTTACTGTAATTTTGCTCATAAAACACCTCACTTGTGATAATTCATGATAAAATGGCTGAGATAGAATGCCCGAAAGATGCCACAGTCTCAAAAAACATGTTGCAATTTATGATGATTTCAATGGTTACTGTACAATATGATGTGATGCTATGGGAGAGCGGTTTGGCGCAGCAGTAGTTCTCTCGCCTGCCTTGCACCAATGAGGTCCCGGGTTCGAGCCCCGCGCCCGGCGCTTTATGTGCATTTGGTTTTCAGTCCATGCTCGCTTCCGCATGTTTTTCTCCAAGTTCTCCGGTCTTCCTCCTGCATTCAAAACTTAATTTAAAAAACGTCTTTGAGCCCTGTTGAAGATAAGCTTCCTTTAGCTTACTTGGTACCAAGTACCAAGTTGGGTTTCCTTGGCGAAAGCCTAAACAAGGTGATGGGAGTTGTTATAATTACCATGATGAGCGTTGGAACTCGGACATCTTTCGGGCCTTCTGTCTCAGTCATTTTCACACAAATGATGTGTTTTATGAAAGAGCAAAGATGCAGCAATAAAATGTACATTTCCGAAACATTCAAAATCATCGGACTTTGACACACTGCCGATCTAAAGACATGCTGTGTTTCTATTTGTGCCTGGTGTATCACATACAGTGTGATCCTCGTTTTAGTCTAATCACCAGGGAGGAAAGCAAACTAAATAATAACGAGGGATAAATTATTCATGCCATGTTGTAGTGTCCTAATTAAATCAAGTGTCTGGCTCTTGGCTACCAGAGGAATCTCATAATGACGGCTCTGATGTAGTTGTACCGGCATCTTTATTTATATATCATTAATCAGTTAGTCGTCCATGGGAACGCTGGAATGAGATTCAAGCTGCTGCCACGGTGTGCTTGTTTTAGGCAATGTCAACAAAGCGCTGGTTATTAAGGCCAAAAAAAAATTGTTTGTTTGTCCATAACGGCCTCTGAAAAGGTCGGGTCGGTAGGTCGGCTTTTGTTGTTGTTGTAATAAATGTACATGAAACTCACCTTAAAGAATTGAAGAAATGAACAAGAACTAAACTTAACTTACGAGAACAATATACTACTGATTCTTAAGATGCCTTCTACATTGGAAAATACAGTTCATGTTAATTCATATCATATTTTTATGATTTGAAGATTTTCTCGATGAATTTTTATATCTTTTTGCATGAAAAATCCTCAAATAAGAGTTGGAAAATAAAAAAAAACCTTTATAAAGCACACGGTCAGCCAAATTTTGACGGTCGGTCGGGCGAGGACAAACAAATAATTTTTTTTTTGGCCTAAGTCTGAACTTAGATCCCTGTTTTCATGGTATATTCCCATTTGATTTTATCTGTTTAGTATGTATTCATGGCTTCGTTTCTGTGGAATAAAATGACATTATGTTTCTGCTGATAGCATATTTTGGATGTGATAAGAATCGAGTGTTTGTTTTGTAGTGTAAGCTGAGACATTACTATCAGAAAATTCAAACAGGTTTTGTTACTGTGCAATTATAAAGATTAAAATGATACATTGAGTTTTAGTTAGTATTTTATGTTCAAAATTGACATGTACCTTTACCTACTAGTGTACATACTTGATTTTACCAAGGATTTAGTTTTAAAGTTGTAAAATCTCAGGAAATTATACATGGCAAAACTATTTTATTCAATTATTCTTGTTAACAAAAAGGCAATGCTTTTGTGTCAAATTATATTTTAGATCTTGCATCAACATTTATATAATAATAATAATAATAGATATTTAATTAAGTGCCATTCCAGAAGAGATCACAGCGATTTTACAAAGAAAATGATGAAAACAAATGAAAAAGATTACAATTTTACAAACAAATGAGTCTTGAGCTGCTTCTTGAAAATTGTGATTAATGCAGAATTTCTAATGCCAAAAGGCAAATTATATCCATATTTTGAGATATTAGTCCAAGACGTTACAATTAGAATATTCCAAAACCGGTCTTGTTCTCTCCACAATATATTAAGAGTGAGTTAAAAGTACTTGGCATTTGAGTTACATATTATATATTTCATGGAAAAATAATGAACTGTACCAGCTTTTATTTGTTACATATGGTGAGGGTATTTTTAGCAACACTGAAGCTTCTTATGGATTTGGACTGCAGATGCAATACCTGATGTAAAAATGTTAGGTGTTAGGAATTAACTTGATTTAAAAAATGTTCTTGTTTTGTTGAATTTTATTAAACATCTTAAATATTATTATGATTGTGTGAGGTTGATTGAAATCAGTTGATGTAATTTATTTGGAGAAAGTTTGGGAATTGCTAACTTTGGGGATGAGGGGGTGGTCACTGTGCTTAAGACCCCCTTTTCAAGCCTCCTCTCCCGCTCCCCAAGATAGCCATTTCAAAATTACTTTAATTCCGAAGATCCCCGATGATTTTGAACACAAATAGCTAAAAAATGTGTTTTATAAAGTTTTCAACTTAATATTTAGCATTTTCCCGCTCCAACAGTCGTAATTTTACTGGAAAAAAACAGTTCCTGATATCTTAATTCTGAAAAAATCAGTTCCATACCCTATTTTTGACCAAAAATCAGTTCCACAAAACTCTTAAGTTGGATAAACCGTGCGGCACATAACTATCATTTTTTTTTTCGAGTACTCCCCCGGGTGTTAATATCAGACCACAACAAAATATAATAGATATCACTATTAATCACAACCCGTAAAAGTTATAAATGCAAATTAACTCATCAACAATCACTTTTGAATCACTATTAATCACAAAAATGTTGCAGCTCTAAATGGGTCAGGGTAGCAACTTATTGGTGGTCAGGTATGAGTGAACATGGATTTGGAATGCGATAGGTTCTGGTTCAAATCTTGGTGAAATCACACTCTTTTCAACCCGTAAAAGTTATAAATGCAAATTAACTCATCAACAATCAAGGCCAAATCATACTCAGCCTCCAAACAAAATTTTCGCTACCAAACATTTGGTCATGACGTCAAAATGACGAGTGACTCCAAACAAAATAACTTCAACACCGAGTTGAGACCAAATACAATTTTGCGCTAGATTGCACATGCTATTGAATTGCCATAAACATTGCACCAAATGTTTGCTAACCGTTCATACTTTAAGTTCGATGGCAAATATTTGGTGACGTCACGACCAAATGTTTGGTAGGAAAAATTTTGTTTGGAGGCCGAGTATGAATTCGCCTTTAAAGTATGAACGGATAGCAAACATTTGGTCCAATGTATATGGCAATTCAATAACATTTTATTTGGTCTCAACTCGGTGTTCAAGTTGTTTTGTTTGGAGTCAATCGTCATTTTGACGTCACGACCAAATGTTTGGTAGAAAAAAATTTGTTTGGAGACCGAGTATGAATTGAGCTTAAAAGTTATAAATGCAAATTAACTCATCAACAATCACTTTTGAATCACTATTAATCACAAAAATGTTGCAGCTCTAAATTGGTCAGGGTAGCAACTCATTGAAGGTCAGGTATGAGTGAACATGGATTTGGAATGCAAAAGGTTCTGGTTCAAATCTTTGTGAAATCACACTCTTTTCGACCCGTAAAAGTTATAAATGCAAATTAACCCATGAACAATCACTTTTGAATTATGAAAACAAGGGTTTTAGCTCTAAAATCCCTAAAAACATTATCTACGACAGAGGAGGGTGGCTGTGGCAACTTTTTCTGGTTGCTGTATGATAAACAACATGTAAAGCCGTTAAAAAATTCATGGAAAAATACAACTGCCGGGTTGGTCACTAATATTATATTCCTAATTGGTAAAAAATATGATAACATTTATAACAGTGGGGTTCACGCGT
>JXSR01S037847.1:87713-101224 GCA_000969725.1 Ophiothrix spiculata
TTCTTTTGATTTTTCTGCAATGTATGATGTGAAAGGAATGTTTTACAAACAAATCTTTTGCTCTTTCTCATTGTATAGCATCAATAAATATGTTTAGGGAATAGCCTCATACCAAAAATCAACAAATAAAATAAAATTCAAATTTTTGACTTTTTTGAAGGTTTTGATCAAAATTTTCCCGATATCTGGTAATTGACTGTTATTTTCTAACATAGGAAGTGTAAATCATCCACAAACAAAATTTCAAAATTTTGTCCAATGCCCCTTTAAGATATATCAAGAAATATTCTTTGAATTAGAAATAGAATACAATCAAATTCATACAATATAACATGATCTGTTCTGACAGATATAACTGTTAAAACTAATATTTCAAGTTATGAATTGACATCAGAAGGATCAGAACTAGCACAAACTTCACATAATATAGGTTTTGAGGACGTGATATTATGGAATGCAATATCATATAGCAATGTGTCAATTAACGTGAAGTGATCGTGACAAGTTGTGGTTAATAATGAATAACAACAAAGAGGCACCATGCACAATATCTTAAAATTATTGAGAACTGAAAAAGTACTGGACTGAGTGTCTTATCTTAAAGGTACTTATGATGATTCCATGTAATTATTACAATTATTTGAGGGGTGATGTTTTCCAAATGTATGCTTGTAGGTATAAACAAGAGTAAATATTCTTTGGGATGTTATTTTTAAAGAATTCAATAATTTATTTCTAGAAACACCACCATTGAACTATATATAATAGACCTTTTCAAAATCCATTCGGAAATCTCCGGAACGTCGGTCACATGGCCGTTTTATCAACCAATCACGTATGAGCTCATTAGCATATATGATTTTGTAAACAAACTTGTCCGAAAATTGTGTCGTATTTTCAGTGCAATAAAAGTGAAAAATAATTATATTAAGACACATACATGGTTAGAGGCATCAATTCTGAACAACTTTTGGCCGGGGGCACCATATGCTCACTCACAGAAAGTGTGAAATATCCATTTGAAATCGTCTGAGTAAGCTTAAAATCGCCAGTCACTTGGAGCGCACCCCACTGAATCTTCAGTAAAAGTGACTCTGTAGCGCTGACGCTAATTCCAAGTTCGAATTCGTACGCAACCAGTTAACGAGAATGCGAACTTAACACTCTGACTATTGTGTTGAAGAGTCACTTTTTCAGTCGGCATTTGCCGGAAAGTGTAAAATCAAGTTCGGAAATTCTCGGAAAGTTGTTTTTTGAAATGGTCTATACTTTACTGCAAAGTATTACAGTAATTCAACACAAATAGTTTGCTCTTTTAACATTAACATTCAAGTTCAGGAGGAATGATTATGTTATTATATGCAGAAGTACTTTTGCAAAAAACTCTGTAAGTGTTTTAGGGAAAGTTGAACTTTGTATTGGTAATCTTGGAAAGTGCCTTTAACAGAATTTACAGCTGAGGTTGATTGTGTTTTTGGTCATTGCACAATTTGTTACAGTTTTCTCCTCATCTCACTTTAGGTCAATAAACTTTGCATCTTGTATAATAAATCTGAAGAATCAATATGACCGAGTTGTTCAGTAGAAATATTTGAACTTGTGATATGATAAAAGCATACAACTTGAAATTTATTATACAAAATAAAGAGTTGAAACTGTAGGGGTAAAGAATTGATTGTTTGTTTTACATCCCCTGACATGTTCACAATCCACTGTGTTGCACTCAGGCAAGTTAAGATTTTTATCAAAATTATTTATACAGATATATTTTGGATGCACATAGATGCACATCTGCTCATAGAATATAATAATCTTTTGTTTGGACTTCTTAAAGATATTACTTACTGCAGGAATATTTTAGCCAGTTTTATTTAGAAAAAAAAAGGCTTGAAATAAAATTCAGGTTTAGTATTTTGACCATCTGAGGCGCACAATCAATTTTTTTTTCACCCTAATGGGATTTATCTTGTGCATTGTTATAAAATATGTTTCTTTAGTAACACAATCTGTGTAGCAGTGCTTGTTTTATTGAATTGTACTGCCACTAGAAGATACAAGAAGCTGTGTTGGCAAATATTACAATCTAAGCACCGATAGGATCCGCTCTTAAAGGTACATGGTCCGATTTTTCAAATTTTAGTTTTCGCTGTTATATGAAAGATCAACGCTTAAGATGCTTCCATTTCAAATGTCAGTTAAATCAGAACAACCATTTTAATTTTATAAGCGATTTTGCATTTTCTATTTGCCTATATACTTTGCTGTGTAATAATTTTATGGTTACCATAAAATTAGTAATTTAATGCATTTTCACTTATACCGTACTGACCCGTGTAATGTCCCACCCTTTTTAAACGTGAACTTGAGTCCGAACTAGGGGATGGGACATTACTCGAGGATTTTATAAAATCATGACACCACTGTCGAATTTTGCAGTTCCAATAAGCTTACCTTTTTCACCATTAACGACCCGTTTTCTGGCCATTTACCTGCCCCATATTTTTCATTATTTTTATTTATTTATAAAAACCCTTTTGTATTATTTTTGTACCCTTTAAAATGCGAGATTTCAGGGATATTTGGCGAGAAAACTGATGTCCATGGAAGCTTCCATTTTGTTTATGTATGCTTGCGACGTTGGTTTGAGACCTCCAGTAATTTTATGTCAAAGTTCATCTCATCAACCAATCAGAAGACAAAACTTTGACCTTTGATAATTGACCTCAATAAAATGCTTTTATATTCTTGTAAAAGCTGAACAAAACTTTACAAAAATTGTAAAATAGGATGATTTTAATAATAAAGAAGTTTTATAAATTTTTTCATAACTTTTTTGTAATTTTGGTTGCAAAAAGAGGTGATTTCTGAAGAAAATACTTCCGACCTTGGATGGAAAACATGACCTCAGGGCATTTCTTTATTGTCATCTGCTGAGAAATCTGACGAATTATGTTCACATATTCATGTAAAATGGAACAAAAAGGATGAATAAGGAGGTATAATTTGAATCAGTAATGTTTATTGGTGAAATTCTTTTGTAATTTATTGTCAATTTTGTGGCTAAAAACGTTCAATTCTTTGATAAAAAAATGACAACGGCTTCCGAATTTTGCACCCAATTATTCATGTTTTCTGAAAATTTGCCGCAGTTTGGGGGTGGTACATTACCCGAAGGGGGGATTTTACTCGCGTCAGTACGGTACCTCCAAAACGTGACATGTTTCAGTGGTAAAATTTCACATTAGTAATGAGAAAAATATAAGAAATATTTTGGTACCAATATCTGAGAAAATTTGAATAAATGCTGACCCAATCGGACAGGGCTTCTTTAAAAGGGAAATATAGCATAAGTGAAGTGAAATGGTTATGACTATCTTGGATTGGCATGGATTGATTAAAACGGAAAGTTGCTGCAAAAAAACCTATTAAATTTAATTATTAAATGATGCTATATGTAGTAATTCAAAAAAGAAAAAATCAATTTCTTCACACTGTAGAACTTTAAATGACTTAACTTAATAAATTGGATTGATTTTATGAGCAGCAAACAAATTGTGAACATTGAGTTATTACTGGTGTAAATTGGCAAAACAGCTTGTAGCGCTCTGGGGATTCATACAATGAAAAATGAAGTTGAGGGTAGCTTGCCTTGTAGGAATAGTTAGATGATTTATTAGTTTTTGTCTTTTGCCTCAACTTAGCGCTATGTGATAGGAGGTGAAGTTGCTGGAATTGAAAGGTAGAAAAATGGGTTTCTTATTGTGATCTGCAAAATTAAACTTGAAGTAAATCTTTAAAATGGAAACTCGCTTCAAAAGAGATTCTTGATGCTGCTGGATGCACACTCGTCTACATTATGCACCTCCTTTTGGATGTAGTGATTATTTGTAAATTTGAGAAAGCTTCATGGAGTAAAGAATTAAGAATTTACTCTGTTCAGTGTAATGTAATAGTCCTATTTACTTATCTTATTTCAATATTTTATTGAAAAATTGGGTTAATTTTGAGTTATTTTGCCTTCAAATGGGAGGTTGGCTATATTCCCATTTTAATTTCAAAATTAGTTAATGCTTGTGACAATTGCTAGATAATAATTTCTAGTACCTTGTAGTATTGGACAAATTTGAATTGCATATTTTTAAGAAAATGCAACAATACATGTTATGTGAAAAGCAGATGCAGATGTATTCTAAGTAATTCAAAATATTCTTGGAAATTAAGGATTTCCTCAGGCTGTCTTTATTTATTACTCAGGTAGTGATTTGACGGTTTTATAGTTTTCAATATTCCATTCACATATTTTGCTAAAATAATTTAAAACTCAGTTTTATGGCTGCTTTGATTTGTTATGCTTGACATCTAGAAATACTCCACATTCATGTTTTACTTGTCTATGGTAACAATAAACCTTGTGTTTTGTGAAATAAATTTAATTGATACAGAAAATATATATTCAAATTAAAAAAAACGATCAAACTGTTAAGACAGAGTTTCTCTCTGTATGCCAATATGTTATGTCTCAACATGAACTGATTTATTCGAGGCTGATCTCCGTCATTGTTACTCGAATATTAAGGTCTGTTGTTGTAATATTGTTTGTAAGTTTATATCAATATTTCAAGACATATTTGCTAATATTTGCTCAAACTTTTGTTGCATTAAGACACTTGATTACATTTCCTTTTCTATATCTCTATTTTTGACATCACGAATATTCAACATTCATGACAATCACTGGCTCTGTGGCTTTATAGCAATGTTCTAAGATTTGATTCAAAATAGATTTGTGATAATAAAGTGTGCAACTTCGGACAAATCATTTTGAGGTTTTCAATATCTACCAAAAAACAAACCCAGTAAGTCAAAAAGAAAATCAGATCAAAACTCATGGGTGATAGGGGCACCCTGTTGGTAGGATGTAAGTTACAGTATTACTTTAAGAGCCCTTTAATGTATTGCAAATCTTTAAATGCAACAATGCATGTCATATAAGAAAAGATGCTTGAGATATATTCTAATTAACTCAGCAGAATCCTGGTAATAAATCAAATTGATAAGACATGATTCCTTATGTCTCAACATGGACTGAATCGCCTTCAGCTGTCTCTGTCTTAGTCATTTGTACTCAAGTATTGATAAGACCTGATAAGATATATGGCCAACTCTGCATCTTTGCTTTCTGCTAGAATTACACTCCCGGTCAAAAGTGTTTGTGCACAAAACCTTTAACCAGCCATATCTCGAGAACCGTTCATCATTTGCATCATTTTTTCGGATTTTATATTATATATATATTGATCTAAAGACCTCAACAGGAATTGCATTCACCACATTTGAAAATATGGCTTACTAAACATACTGTATGCTTTCTTCTGCACAATCAAAACGGAGTTTAAATACGGAGCTGCACATTTATTTGAAAACTTTTAACCTGGAAATGTTCTTTACAGTTACACGTTGATAACGACTATTGAATAATAAAATTAATAGGTACATATCAAAAATTTCGTGTGGTGTATTTGTATATATATATATATATATATAAAGTCCAGGAAATTGCATTTTTATTGAGATGGAAGAGTCAAATATCAACGGAAACATGGATTATTTATATTGGATACATATGGCACCTATAAAAAACATGACAATTTTTAGAGTCTTGGTCGTTTGATGTAATAATTAGGGTTTTGCCCGTCTTTAAGCGAGAGCAAACACTTTTGACCGCGATTGTATGTTTATTTGTATTGTAGTTTCATATGTGTTTTCAAATAATCTTAGAAGATATTCTCAGAAAACATTCTGAAATAAGTCCATTTATCTAACTGTCCAAAAATTAATAGAAAAGATGTTATTCCCCAAACAACGCCACATTTTTCTTGGGCTCAGATGCAGACCCGGTTTTCCAAGTCATGAATTATTCAGGCTGTAAGTTTTAATCTTTAATAATGTTCACATTTTGAAAATAGCTCCTAGCCAAGACTAAGAAAATATTTTTAAGGAGATAATATATTCTGATGAATTCAGCACGTCCCTGGTAATAGATCAAACCGATACGACACATTCTTAAACATTATATATATGATGTCTTTTATCAACAACATAGACAGAGCTGCCTCGGGCCACCTGTTTCTGTCTTAGTTGTTATTTCACAGACATTTTTTGTACATTGCTAGCTTGAAAAGGCAAACATGGAATCTTTTAGGTTAAGATTTTAAAGAAATTACCCAGAAGGGTTCATCTTGGTTTCTATACTAGAAAGCTGCAGGGATTTATAGGCATAATGAATGTAGAAATATATTTGGCTTTTCATCGTCATCCTACATAAGTTGGGAAGAAAGAAAAAAAATACATCTAAATTGATGTAGGTTTGTTTTATATTGCATTGTTATCCTACTGAAATTGCAGCATTCAAAACTAAATATCAAGTGGCCCTGTAGACATATATGATTACCAGCAATAAGGCTTGCTAAGGTAGCTTTTCAAAGTTCACATTGCAGACAGTGTGTATTGTAAAACAAAACTGATATGATGGCAATATTGTTGAATTTACTAGGCTATATATTTGTTGTTTGTTTTCGTAAATTGTAAACCACATAGCCAGTGATTCCAATATTGGAAAAATGGACAGTTTGTTTATTTACTGCTGGGTTTTGTATTGTAAAATGAAAGTGATGGCAATATCCTTTAATTTCTAATTAAGTTCCAAACACTCTCCCAAGGTCACTGGATGGTGGTTAATAGATAGAATGTGTTAAAAGTGACCAGGAATGCAGATTAGAATCGGTGAATTGTTGCACACATGAAGAGCGAAATGGCAGGATAGACTTTTATTTGAAATTTTTAACCACTGATCATATAATAACAAATATTCAAATGCAATGATATAAAATTAATAAGTAATTTTGATTATTTTGTACACATGTTTTCATTATATTTCTTCCCCCCCCCCCCAAAAAAAAAAATGAAACAAACCGACACATAAAAACCTAATGAAATATGAACTACTTGCAGTGAATTTTCTTTGGGACAATCTGATAGGATAGTGTTTTATTAATATGACACTTCCACATGCAGGTGATAAGAAAATTTTGACACCAGGGAGGTATGGACAGGTTCTTAACACTTTATTAAATTTAAAGATATATTCAAACTTTAACTGAGCTACAGGCGAATTCATAACCATAAATAAAAATTAATTTTTAATAAATGTCTCATTTTTTATTTGGATGTGGGCTAGATGGAAGTGATGCTTATATATATATGTACTTGACGATAAAAATAGCTCATTTGTTTTTAACATAGAATTTAAGAGTGATATAAGAACTCTGCTGGAGCCATTTCTGTTTTCTAACAAATAAGAGCTGTTCCACTTCCATTTTTGTTCTTTATGTAACTTTATGCGGGCAACGTATGCATGTGGCATGAATACATACAAATGCATTCTTAGAAAAGTTATTTATACCTTGTTTTTCATAATCTCTATAAAAATTAAAGATTTCTTGCAAATCGATAAAATTGACCATTTTGATGAAATAGGTTTCCATCACCAGAGTTAGATATACTCAAAGTGAGATTAAATAGAATTTGTTCATCAGTATTTTAAACATGTGTCTGTTTTATTATAAGTTGGAGTTTCATTTCAAAACATTATCCCAAATGAGAATTGATAAATTGAAGCATATCATAAATTTTGTGCTCAATAGTGCTTCACAAGGTCCTCCATGTATTTTTATATAGTGTTCCAAGGCTGCGAGATGTGACATTTGTTACAGATTTTTGTTTTTTGTTTCCTTCATTGTTTTTGTGTGGATCAAGTTATTTGTTTTTCAAGCAATTAGTCAATTTATGTTTTCTCTTACATACACTGGCGGTCTAAAGTATTTCTGCACAAACACTTTATTCCGCCATATCTCACAAGGAATTTATAAGGAAACTATCTGGAAACTTATGTTGCTTTTGGTCAGATCTGATAGGTAATCTAGTTAAGTGTAACATTGAGTACCGAATGGGATCAACCTTCTCACGTATAGGTAGGGGCAACAACACAAATAGGTCGAAAAACATGTTTTTTAGGTCAAATTTGATTTGACAATGCCTGGGTCAAGGTCACTTCACCGCTCAAGTTGAGTGGTCATGTGGAATGTGTATATGTAATAGAGTGACAAAAGGCGATGAAATGTCCAGGTCACGCTTGACTTCGCCAAGAGAATGCTGGAAAGCTAACGAAAAATGATCCTTTAACGCCACCCAATTTACAAAAATAGGGCCGTGGTAAAAGTGGAATGGTCCCTGGCGGTATATGACATTTTAAAATGTTTTAAGAGGTTTTCAATCTGTCATACATCGTCACAAAACACTCCACATTCATCACAACCCTATTTTTGTAAACAGGTGGGACGTTGAAGGATCATTTTTCGTATGCTTCCAAACATTCTCTTGGCGCAATCAAGCGTAACTAGGATATTTAATCGCCTGCTTTTCACTCTATTACATATACACATTCCATATAACTACTCAACTTGAGTGGTGAAGTGACTTTGACCCAGGCGTTGTCAAATCAAATTTGACCTAAAAATCACAATTTTCGAACCATTTGTGTTGTTGCCCCCTACCCGTACGTGAGGTGGTTGATCCAATTCGGTGCTCAATTTTACACTTAACTAGATTACCTATCAGATCTGACCAAAAGCAACATAAGTTTCTAGATAGTGTCCTTAGAAACGCCTTGTGAGATATGGCTGTATAAAGTGTTTTTGTGGAAATACTTTCAACCGCTAGTGTAGCTTTTCAACTTTTTTTTGAAAAACTTGAAAGCCCCTTGATGCATTCATGATTATTTTTCTAATAGATACCATTTTCAATACTGGAAAATATACTTGCAAATATTATAACATAACTCTTTTTGTATCCATTTTATTATATTGATTAATGAGAAATTTACAGCCAATTCAAAATGTTTTGATATTTTGTCAGTGAAAAACACTTAGTGCCTAATAGCATCCTGTTGTATGTATATCATTAAAAAACAACACGAACCTCATTAGTCATGAGCAGCAGTATGGCACCCTCAATATGACATTAAGTGGTCATTCTACAAAGTGAAATCAATTATGGTTGAATGTTGTTCAGACACAGTTGTTTGAGCCCATTGAAATAGTGCTCATTTTTAACCAAATGCACATTATTGGTGGCGCTATTCATATAAATTTAGTTTCTGGACATTTGACACATGGATAAGGTGAAGGAGACAAAAAATAAATTTTATGCATGCTTATTTCAATACTAAATATTTAATTTATGCATTATGCATATAATTAAATTAAAAAACTGAACAGCGCCACCAATAATGAAATCTTATGGATTGAAAATGTTGCTTTTTGATCTAAAATGAGCATTTTAAAGGAAAATTAAATTATTGAAGCAAATCTGACTGTTCCAACACCTAATTCAAGAACTAGTTTAAACAATCTTAGGACCCAAATTTCTAGTAACAGTGTTTTTTGTCAAAAAGTTAATAAATAAGCGCATCAAACGGCCGTGCAGAAGTTTTGCAGTCTCTGTATATTATTGTTCATCGAATCCTTCCATTTGTAGCCATTTGTAACATGGCACAAAGCTAAGAGGTAAAAATAGTAAATTATTCCTTTTGACTTTTGAATCAAAATGAACTCTATGTATTTCTTAAAAAGATATTATATTATTTAATGGATATGAATAAATAATGACAATGCTTCTGTTTGTACCACATTTTCTTCTTGAAAAATTACAGATTTTCACTTCAGATAAAAAAATTTGAAAGTTATAGTAAAAGTTCATTGTTCATATCAGTTCAGCATTCGATCACTATGCCTTTATGAGATGGTGCATGCTTTCATGGAAATCAGTGCCAGTTACCTTATGAGGTAGTTGATTAATCTTAGCACAGCATTTCCAAAAGACAATGCTCACTGAAAAAATGTCAAAGAAGATAACAATAAGAAAATCAGACTCTTATTAAAACTATAAAGGAACACATCTTTGATAAAAATTGGAGACCCGAATGCACAAAGCAGAGCTGTCAATATTCTGATCAGGAATTACTGCCTGTCTTTGATTACAGGGACTTATTTGATGCTCATGTAATTGTATATCAAACATAAGATGAAATATCATACAATGGGTATGTGAAGGAATAAAGTATTAGGTATTATTTAACATCTGACCATCTTCTGATTTCAAAAATCAATTGTTGTTCATGATTTTCCAAGTTTTGAAAAAACACACAATTTCTTTTAAGTATAACATATTTCCTATTTTTTCTTTTGTTTTTCTACAGTTGTGAATGACCTGCCGGGAGAAAAAATTGACAAAATTGTGAGGCGAGTAGAAGAAACACAACACAAAACACGTGCAGATGGAAAACGTGAGTATATTGATGATAATGTTCTTCAGATGAAACTTCTCTTTGACACTCCATGAAATAAAAATTACTGACATGTTTCCATAACCGATGCTGAAATTACCAAAGGTGTTTGATTTATTGAAAAAATTAATAAAATTTAGACGTAGAGATAAAAAAATCAACCTAAAGTCTCTGTCACACATACAGCCCAAACGTACAAATAACGTACAAAAGTTTCGCATACAGAATATGTGCCAAACGGACTACCCCCGTATGGATAACAAATTTAATGTATACATGTGGATAATGGATTGAATGTACTTCTAACAAACACATGACGAACAACAAATTTAACGTATACATAGGGGACAAATCGTATGGATAATGTATTGAAAGTACTTCTAAGAAACACATGACGAACAACAATGTGTAAACCAAAACAATAGTGGGATTAAGTACGTTAGGCGTACGTTTGGCTTTATACGGTGATGTGTGACAGAGCCCTAACCCTAACCCCACTAAGACTCACTAAAGCTCACTGTCAAAAATCACCAAAATGCGCCTAAGTTCAAATACGTCATAGACGCGGGTTGCATATGGGGACGAAATTGCTGCCCGGGCAGCAGCCCCGTGGTGGCCTACTAGTGGTGTGCCTCGCTTGGGAAGTCAGAGGTCATGGGTTCGAATCCCGGAGAAAACATGGTTTTTTTTCTCCTCTGACGTAGTTGGACTTAGGCTAGAAAACGGAGCACCTTTCAATTCAGGGTTAGGGTTAAGATTGATGTTTCTTGACACTAACAACTTAAACTCATAAGTAACAGAAAAATGTCAAACAATTTAGTTGGAGCTGCTTTTGGTGTTTGTTTTTTATATTCAGATAATTCTGAAATGTCCAAACGATTAAGGTTCCTCACATTTATATCATCTGCAGCCTTTGTTTAATATTTAGATGACAAAGTATTTTGAAAAGCTACACTATGCAGGCAGGTGCTTATGCTCAAAACATGACCCATTTATGTCTTATGTTAGCTTACTTACGTTCAAAGAATATAATTATCGGGAAAGGGTTTGTCATTGAGCCTTTAATTGTAGCGTGTCTGCTTCTGTTTTTTACTACAATTACATGCGAGAAGTAGCAAACCTTGTTTTGGCCCGTGCCATTTGGCGCCATGAATCAACCACCACCTTAGGTGCTTTGTGTTGAGTACTGTTTCTTTGTCACACATAAAATGTTATAGGATTCATGTACCTATAAGCTAGGTAAAAAGCTTGAGATTTGGTAACTTACTCAAATTGAGTTCCTTTAAGTGATTTAAATAGCACTATACTTGTCTGGTACAACAAGAGTTGCAACATGATGTTTCCTGTTTAAATGTATTATGGAATACTTTTTTCCTTTTAATGTAAGAATTTTTTTCTTATTCTTTGTTATTCACTTGTAAGGCTAAAAAGCTCTCTAACATTTTAATTGCTTTTTTAGATATAAATGCACTCCTATTAGGGTTTTCATAATACAGGGTGTATCAAAAAGAAGTTTACAGTTATTAATGTGCCTCTATTTTCAAAAAGTATAATACATTGTATAAATTTGTTTTAAATTATAAGTAAAATATACAATTTCCTTTCCATAACAGAAAAAATAACAAGTGTGTGTCAATCGCTTCAAAAATTATGGTCAGTTTTGTAAATATTGTAAATAAAACCGGTTACGCAAAGTCAATAAAAAAAACGATGGAACCTTATGTTTTTCACCTTTTACAAAGACTAGAGAACTTTAACATTACCTGCATGTTAGATTAGGGCTCTGTTAACAAAGTGCAACACTTTTTGGCCATTCGTTTTAAACATTGATCAAATGATGTCGATCAATTTGTTAATGTCTTTGGCTTAAACTACCCCTTATGAAAAAGACCTTAGGACACCAAACCAAGTGATATTGCAAAATCATTACTGATGCCACAACAGTGGTGAATTTAAGTATCTACGAACGGTCTATGGTCTATTTTACTTATAATTAAAAACGAATTTACAGAATGTATCATACTTTTTGAAATGAAGGCAATATAAAAACTGTAACCTTCTTTTTGATACACCCTGTATTTGATGATGCCTGTGATGCCTTTTCTTGATTTTAACAAAAATATTTTATGTTACATTTTCATAATGTTGCCAAAGCATATTTTCAAACTAGATCTAAGCTTCTAGGTTAGACAGAAAGCATAATATATTACCAAAGTAAAAGCCTAAGTTTCTATATGCGGAAAAAGTATACTTTAGGTCCCATCAAAAACTATACCCTAACTGCTAATAAAATTTTCTTGAGAGAATGTCTGCAAGGCCTCCATGCATATCTTGAAAACCCAAGAGAGGAATACTGCCAAAGTATTGCCAGGACTGCATTTCTGTCAACATCTCAAAAGTTCTTCTTAATAATTTTCGAGTTGCAAGTACATACTCAGCCAGAATTAATTTCCATAATAATGATGATTACATGGCTGTTTCTGCATCCACTCCTGGCACTTGAGATGATTGTGTTTACATTAAGATGCCATTAATTATTGCATCCAGGAATTCTCCTTTCTCGTTAGTCAAACACTAATTAGCCAACTAAGGACTAATTGGACAGTCTGTTCAAGCAAGGGATATTGACTTTGTATTGTTGTAAAGTGTTGGCAGGGTCTTGGGACAGGAAGATATTTTAATGACTATATGTGAGGCTTGTAACTAGCATTAACCTGTGGTGTTATGTTTGATTGCAATATGGGTAGTACTACAGAATCTAGGTTGACATTACTTACACTTTTTTTTTTTTTTTTCGTTTGTTTGTTTTGGTTCATGTTTGTTTTGTACTGTATTTTAGATATGCAACTTAGGCCCTACTAAGCGTTTCTGGGGGATAACCCTTTCAGGCCTTTACTGGCCTTTTGTTATCTCCTCAATATCATTGTATTTGTTTCCTTTTGTTAATATGTTTTTATGATGATGTAATGTTTGTAATTTTATGATATTGAAATAAATTTGATTTGGTTTGATTTGATTTGATTTGATCATATTATCATGATTATGTTACCCAGATAGAGGACAGAGAAAATGCTTTTGTTCATTTGGTAATTTCGAGATATTTCTTATT
>JXSR01S037849.1:7919-25998 GCA_000969725.1 Ophiothrix spiculata
TTTCCAGCCATTTTATTTTTAAATACATTAACGAAAAAGGCAATTATAACAATATAGGTCCCGTACAAACAAGAGTATTGCTTTCAGATATTAACCTAGATTTTACTGCGAACATATTCACCAAGGTCAAGATTGCTATAGATTGACATGAATGTACACTGTTAGAAATCCCGATTTTTTTTAACGGTACAATACCAAAATCCCGGCTGCCAGTATTATACCGGTAAATACATTTGAATTCCGGAATAAACAGTTAAAGTTAAAAAAGTGGTAAATTTTCGTTATTCTTAATGCACCACTATTTTATCAACATAACATAATATCCTTGTCATTTTGAGATGGTTATTTATACAGTATAATTAAGCAATATATTAACTTTCAAGGACTTACGCGTGAATTCAGAGATGAACTACAAGAGAACAACCAAAGCTAAACAATACCCAATTTCTTGTATACATTAGGTATCAATCATATTTTTTTATATCTAGACTAAGCACTCCGAGGCTGTTACACAACTTTGCCATTTTATTACTATAATAATGCCACCAACTTCATTATGTGATTTTACTTACATATCAGAATTTTCCTGGAAGGAGAATCAGACGAAATATATTATTGGGAACATTTTTATCGTTATTAATGTAGGGCTTGACTTACTTTGTGTGTACAAATAATGACATAACTGTACTTGAACTTGAAATTCCAATACAGAAAGAGAAATATAAATCATTTTGAACTAAATGCCTATTTATCTGGTTTTAAGCAGTTTTTTAATTAAAGAAATACTCCATGCATCACTCGTTTGGGTCATATCCTGTTTCTAAGATGTTCTGTAAATTGAAGAACTAATACTTTTCAAAATAGGGTATCTTTAGTGTTTTGATAATAGGTGTTGAAAGATAAATTACTAATCAAACTAACCAAACTTTCTGCTCATTGACATTGTTAACAAAATGTCAGGATTCTACAGAACAAACGATGGTTTGAGGATTAAACAAGCTTGCTTTTATTTAGAATCTTCGATCTCCGGGTTAAAATCTAGTCATTTTTCGTGAAAGGGGGTTGTTTTATAATAATGTAAACAGGGAACTAAAAGGTAAAGTGCTTCCAAGAGACAAATGAAAAATAATATAAAAACAGTCGTATTTCCTAACGAGTCAACGAGCGAAATGAGCCGACATAAAATTCCCGGGTCATATTGCTTTAATATATATTCACGTTTTGTAAAAGAGAGGCGTTTTACAATTAACGTACGTGTAACTAGGGAACCAGAAATATAACGTATGTGCGATCGAGACCAATCGTAAACGAATGTAAATAAATTACGAATGTTTAACAATTGTTACACGGAACTTTAAAGAATCAGTCATATAAATAAAAAGAAAAGTTTCTGCCCCAAGTCAGAAAAAACGCGCTAAATGTTCGGTACATGTTCTTGTACAAGTTAAACAAGTATAGTCTGTATTATATATGGTTTCGTTACCATGAATTTCTATATCATGAAATTGAATTAATTAATAGTCACATTAAGGTAAATCATACTTCCTCTCAGAGGGAATGGAATCCTCGACATACATCCCAAAACATTAAACGAACTGTTGTAATAGTAAAAATAATCCCTGGCAAGAAACTCAAGAATCACCCATGTACTATATCATGTTTACGATTACAGTTACTTAGGCAGTACATGCGTATGAATTCAATTAACAAAAGAAGATGTATTGCTTAGTAACTAAGTAAGCAATGTAATCTGTATAAGTCAACAGTACTGTTCCTAAAATTACTCTTTGATCTTTTGGAATAAACTAACCTTGAATTAAATTAAATCATATCTTTTCTTCTTGAAGAAGTGGCAGAAGAAAAATTCAATTTAAAATTAGTTCTTTCATGGTATTCCATCACTGAATTAAATGTTTACATTAAAGATTCATGATACATCGGGTCAAAAGAGGATATTAAATTACTGCAGTTAAGGAAGGCGCTTTTGTACATTTGAATTTTAAATTTCACATTAAATCCTTAAATCACACTTATATGATGACATTAGATAAACCGAACTAAATTATATCGTTTCCTATTTAAAAAGTGAAATACCAAATATTCAATTTTAACATTATCTCTTTCATGATATCGAATTACTAGATTCAAATAAAAAGAAAACACGTTCTATACCATATGAAATCATTCACACTATACTAGACAAATCTGTACAAGGCCAATGTTTACATCAAATATCAAATATAACATTAATTACAACTTCTCGTTTGTTCCTCCTTTCCTACCATTTTTGTCCTATGCCCGTATGCACAAAACAGTACTATTAAAGTGACATTTGATCTCTTGAAAGATACCACCTTTTTAATTTCAAATCAGTTTCAAATCAAATCAGATTATTGACAATATCATACAGAAAATGTCATAAAACAATAAACGAAAATTATACTGAGGGAATAGTCAAATGCCAAAAGGGACCAAAGGGACCATCCTCTGTAAGACACAAACCACAAAAATATAAAAGAAAAAGAGGTACAGAGGGATGCATGCCAAAAGTCAAAAAAGAAACAATTGTAACTGCCAATAACATTAGATTTATACATTTTCCTAATTTTGACAGTTTTACATTGCTTTATATTTGTGATAATTTATGTCTTTACTTAAAGATGTATGCTAAATGTTGTCTTTTTTAGAATATTGTCATTTTTTCCAGAACACATATCGACTTACTCAGGGACTAGCTAAAGTAAAATTACATTTCTCACATTATCTAGATTAAGATTTTTTTTAAATCAAAACTGAGGAAATGCTAATAAAGGCTGACTCAGACTTTTGATATGACCAACGTAAATTGACTAATGTAAATAAATTTAAAAAAGACCTGATAAATTTCAACATTCGTCACCCTACGTCGCCCTCCGCAAGCCAACAGTCGTTGCATCAGTCGTTACATTTTTTGTCCATGCCGGCGTGATCTCGTCAGTGGTCGTTGACATAAAACTGGACAATTCGTCAGTTCAAATGTTCTGTCCGTGCATAACAATGCATTTTGTAATCCGTAGTAAAATATTTTGTTAACCCATTACTTATTCTATTCACTGGAGTCAATAAGTATAGATAATCCCCACTTGAGAGATTGCAATCCTTGACAGTCCTTTTGTGTTTACACGATAAAAAGCACAACTGAAAATCTCTAAGCGTTATGCTTTTCGTTGAAGACAATAGCCTATCCTATACTTTGATTGACAGGCTTCTTTTGTGCGGTAAAATTAATTCGATACTTCTATTGTCATTTACGATTTAGTTAACAAAATCCTTTGTCCTTTAATGAGATAACGGACAGAACATTTGAACTAGCTAATTGACTTCAAAAAAGTGCCATTCACAGCTTACTGTTGCTTGTCGTTCCTCCTTTTGGCAAAGTGTGAGGCAACAAGCAAGAAAAGTAAAAAAAGAAAACAATATGTATATACACGAAAAAATATATGAATGGATTGTGTAGTCATCCAGGTATGGTCATAAACATTATGCAAAAAAAAAAAGGAAAAAAGAAAGAAAAGAAACTCCATCTTATAGACACGATGTCTGAGGGCCATCCAAAATTATCCAAGCTTTTAATTTGCTTTCATACAGCTTTATCATATTTATATTAGTTACATAAAAGTCCATATTGCTATTACATTTACAGGTAATGTGTGTTGCTTTTATTGATTGTCTGCTAGGAAACTATGTAAAATGGCAAGTTAAATGACTAATTGGCTGAGAGAGTTACTTCATGTGTTTTGATATTCGTTTTAGCATCATGCATTATTATTGCAATACTGATACTAGTGTGCGTAGACACGTCAAGTTTTCCTTGTCATATGCCATTACATCCTTGATAATTTTCCTGTTCATTATTCTTAGAGATATCATAATAAAATCACAATCATGATTTCTAGTATACAAACGAAGAAAAAATAGGGTATGTTAGCAAACAAAATCAAATACACTGCTATATATATGTCATTATGATTTCTAATTATCCCAACTCTTAGAACTGCTTGTTTACTGTTGCCTTTGTACTAAATAACTCAAAGAATGAAAGTCTGCTTATTTTTCATGCTTGAATCAAAAATTAAAAAGGGATGTTGTCATTTATATATGTCAGTTAGGGTGTGGTGAAAAAGTGATCTCACTGACAATATTGACTGACATGAGTGGCACCACTGACAATGAGTGAACTTCATCCTATTGTTAATTGGAATTATTATCAAAAAAGCTAATTCTATCACCCTCAACAGACTTGTCACGTAATACATTATCATTTGGAAAGCTGCTAGAAACAGGTAAGTGTCGTTCACATATGAGTGCTCCTCCCATGGACACTAGATCGGCATGATTTAAAAAATCACTGATGTCAATGATGTCAATTGTATCGGTTGGGGCCACATTACCACATCCCGTCACTTCTCATTCGGTCAAAACAAATATGTACTGTGTTTAAATGAGACAAGTGTCTTCTCGTCGAGTAAATGGGTGGATGCACATGCATTTAGAGAATATCAGAAAATTCAACGATCTTCAGTATTATATATTATGGTGTCCTGAAAATATCGAGATCTTCACATGAGAGTGATAAAATTGCTCCCAATATTTATTAGTCTTGCTATAATGTTTACACTTAGACTTTTCTGGAATCTAAATAAATCTGCAAAAGTGCGTTTTTTACTATTAAATTATTTCTTGAATAATTCGATAATATAATGTTATAAGTGAAATTAGATTTCAAGAAAATTAAATGTATTGTTTATTGTATATAATGATCAAATTAATTTTTACCTGATCATCCATTTTGTTAGCACAAAGCGAAACAAACTAATATAACCAATAGATTTGGATTAAGATGAGTATATCAATAAGATTTATTTTGAAGAGAGAATGGTGTAGGGCAAGAAATCTCCAAAGAGTCATTTCAGTCCGCATTCGGGCGTTGTCTAAAATGTCAATGTTAATGTTTACAAAGTTGAGTTAATCGAAAGTTTAATTTCTTTTAATATATTGATAATTAGTAGCGAGTTGCGATCACTAATTAAGAAAAGGTTACCTTTTATTTCTTTTCAATATGCATGTTATGTTGAATTTTCTTTGATGTATTACGTCATCACGTAATATCATATCAGTGTTTAAAAATATGCATTTCTAATTTTACTACAACTAATAATACCGGAGTTTATATTGCGTCTTTTCAGAGAAGACAAAGCAATGTCCATTCTTACGCCGTCATTAGAAAATTAAATTTTGTTAGAGTAATTTTTGTAGGAGAATAATTAAAAAGTCGCTGCATAACTATATTTAAAGCTTTGAAATTGTCCTTTTTGGCCAGCAAAGCTAAAACCTTCCCAAACCAGTGAGACAAGGACCAATCTGACGCAAATATTCAGCGCTTGGTGCTGCGAAACAATAGAGAATAAATGTCATGCCCGAGGATATACAGAACTCGAAATCTACTATGAATTGTACACACATTAGAGGTATAGTGCAACCTACTTTTGTGTAAATCTGTTGGCAAGGGGCAGCCTTCAGAAAGGCTCTTTCCAGAGCCACCAAAATCTCAAAGAGGTGATCTGCTTTTAACACTGTTGGCAAGGGGCAGCCTTCAGTGAATGGCTTATGCGAGTCATCAGTGGGAAGTAACGGCCCACATGTCTTTATAATAATATTTGTCCTGAAGAAGTCAGAGCTACTCCTGACGAAAGCTTGACAGTTCTATACTTGTCCGACGGCGAACCCGTTAAAATCTACCAATTGTTTGAAATCTACTGATTCAAATGTTCTAAACTTTTGCACTATACTACACAAACTCTCCAAAAATATGTATTTAATTTTAAAATATAATTAATTCAACTGCCCATCTCTGTAACTTCGTTCGCATTTGTGATGACTCACCCCGAAAAGGGGGACTTTGCGACAGAACACTTTTCAAGATACAGGTGAAAATAGGCAGCAAAAAACAAAGAAAATAATAAGAATTTCCATCAGATTTTCTGTTGTAAAAATTGACCGCATTGATCAATTTCAAAAAGTAATGTGTCATTTTAATGCTTAGACAATGCTGCAACAGATGAAATGAAAAAATCAAAATTGATATCATCTGCAAAGTCCCCTCCCCTTTCGGGGTGAGCCATCACATTTGTTTGGTTAAATATAATGTTGACGTAATATTTTTATTAACCTTGAATGTTAAGTTAGGTCAATTGGTTGACTCAAAAGTGCAAAGTACAATGATGAAAAAGGTAAAAGCATTTCAAAATAATACCAATCTTAGTAAAAAGAATATATCCAAGAGTACACATTGAGTTCACGGAGAATGCTAATTTACAAACAATGAATTAAAAACACCTTATTGTAGAACTTGAAGATATTCTAAGATTTCTGTTCCTGTGCATCTTTGACAAACCATTGATGGCTCAAGAATGTAACTTTAAAAAAATGGTCCTTTTTTTTTTGGTGTGAATAATTATGGCATCTCATAAATATGTAATAAGTGGTATTTCGTGGTGCTATACTTTTAAAGTATTCACGGGCCAAAATGAAAGCTACGTTCAAGTTTGTATTCAATTCATTGCACGTAAAAATGACCTAGATGACAGATGCATATATGGAAACAAATATACTGAATAGCTTACAATATATCAGAAATATTTTTTGCTGATAGGAATATGAAGTGAAATACACATGTATAACAAAATGCAGATTCTGAAATATTGATAGTCAAAACTAATAATCTTTTTACACAAACAATTGCAAAAAATTCAAATTTCCATTAAATACATTGTCAGATTTTTCGTACTGAAGTCGATACTTTGTGTCACCATAATTTAGCAGAAAACAGATTTGTCATCTACGTAGAAAATACCACCAAACGACCATCGTTTTCAAAAAGATAAACACCATCTATAAAATGTGTCGAAGGGTACTTCATATTAGATCAACATAAATTCAGATTGCAGTTGAGAAATGTTCAGAATATTTCAAATTTTCGGTAGTTCATATTGTGTTTTTATGTAGACATAACTCTTTAAATTAATCTCATATACGTGTGCGTTGATTGAATGTCATAGACGTTGTATATCCTGAATAATGTATAGTAAAAACAAAGTCGCATCCCTAACTGAAGCTCGTAGAAATCGATAAAGCCGATAATGAGGACGAGTATATCAATAGAATAAAATGCCTTCAAGAATTCAGGCATGACCGCCGTTGCTATGATACATCAATCTGCTGAAATCGAGCCATATCTGATGTAAGATGGAAACCAATTGTGATGACTCATACCGAAAGGGGGGCCTTTGACGATGATATCAATTTTGATTGTTTTTATTTCATCTGTTGCAACATTTTTTAAGCTTTAAAATGACACCTTACCTGTTGAAATTGATCAAGATGATCAAATTTTACAACAGACAATCTGCTGAAAATTCTTATTATTTTCTTTATTTTTAGCTGCCTATTTTCACCTGTATCTTGAAATGTATTCTGTCGCAAAGTCCCCCTTTTCGGTGTGAGTCATCACAATTAATCGGTGCAAGAATTTCATTTATAATCACCAATATAACATTTGTATGTAAAAATTGCAAGTTGTTCTTGTTCTTTTCTCGATTTGCTTCATTTTTTTCAATAACGTGTTTGGTTTTTATACATGTAAATAAAAGATCACTAAGTCTTTAATTCAATAATGTCAGTTGCCGCCTGTATCTGAAATAGGTAGATACCATGCATCATTCTGAAGCTTTCTTTGATAAATTGCCAAATAACAATGCTACGAAACTACATAAGAACTCTTTGATTTTTAACTGCCTATAATTGCAAATTATACAAATCAATACTCTATCATTGTAAAACACAATATTCAATTAAGCACGATACTGCTCAAATAGCTTGCATGCAAGAAATCGTGTCTGATTGAAAGCAAATAATAATGGCACGGCTTTACAAGTCAAGTCAGACGTAAGGGCTGTATAGATACCATTGCATAAGACTATATTAAAAGTCTAATATTTAGATTTTGTGTCTTATGCACTTTTAAAAAGCATTTTATTTATAGGTAAAGAATTAAATACACTTAATCATCTATCAAAGGTTAGACAATTATGAAATCATTATGATTAACCAGCAACAAAAGATGCCCCGTGTAATAAAAATACAAATCCACGTTGAAGGTCGTATAACAGAGGAATGCTCTAATTGTATTGTTGATAGTTGAAAACTTGACGTCATTCAACAATCACTTACAGCTAGGATTATTAAGTTATACATGGAATGGGCATTCCCTAATGACATGCAAAACTGAGGAGAAGTAATTGAAAAAGGCAGAAAAGCATTTTCTGCATCACAATGCCTTGAAATGACAATTATAAACATCACTTCATGTCATCCAACTTCGCCGTTTAGTTCTTTATGCATTTTATGTTCATGAATTCGAAGGGAAAATACTTCTAATAAATACATATTTTTGTTAGGATTCATGTTCTGTCGATCTTTAACATTATTCTACAGATAAGTCGTTCGAAAAAATACTTAACCTAAACAAAATATAAACTAAATGCTACGTCGTTCAAAAGTTTTTTTTCCAGTATGGTGCATACTTTTCAACAGTAATGGATTCTTGAAATAAGAAGGGTAGATACACGGTCAATTTCGTAAACAAGTGGGTTGTAGATTAAAATAAATGGACATTGTTAAAAAACAGAAATTTCGTAATTTGTGAATTATCTATTTATTTACTGGTGAAAATATGCAGCAAAAAATAGAGAAAATAACAGGAATTTCCAGCAGATTTTATGTCAAAACAAGTCAGATGTCATTTTAAAGCTTAGAAAATGCTGTAACAGACGAAATGATAAAATCAAAATTGATATATTTATCTGCAAAGTCCCCCTTTCGGGGTGAGCCATTCCCTTTATGAAAAATAAAAATAAATTACTTTTTAACAGTGCAAAACATAAGCTAAATTTCAATTTACTACATTTAAACTGATTAATAAATGAATTTTGGTGATTTTATATACATAATACATTCATTAATAGAGCACTTTTTAAAAGTGCTCAATTAATGCGCCGGTTAGTGCGCCGGTTGAATCTTAAAACATTCAATCGGCGCCTGACCACCATGAATTGCTGTTGTTCTGAATTAAGACAGCCGTGGAGAAACGCCAATCCGGTCGGACAGCCGCAATTTAAGTTTTGAAGCGGCCAATAGATACATAGATACATATAGCTATCATTTAGACATACTGTATTCAAGCCCGCCCAAAAAAATCGAAATGCTTAAATTATACCTTTAATCGAAAAAGCTTACAATTTACCTTTAACAATAAAGCAGATATTAAATTATCTTAAGAAATAGATGAAGAAGACAGTAACCAATATCTGACCAAGCATTATTGAAAATATGAAGGAAGAGTCAAAATACAGAATGTATAGGGATCAGTCACACATCACGAAACGTACGCTGTTTTGGTAATCGATATACATGTATTTCAGTGACCGTTATTTGTACGTTTGGGCTCTATACGGTGATGTGTGACGGAGACTTTAATGACCATTGTTTTTTGATATTGGTAGCATCGCTATATTGAATTAGTTCAATTAGTTGTTCATTCCACCTTTGATATCACTCATCAATGACGTCACAATCAAACAATTGTAACATTGTCTGTGAATACAAAGTACCTATTTCTTACAATGATAATAGTCTGATCTCTACGGCCCCATCAAAACTCAATCAGTGGAGAACAGCCCGAAAGCGATGGTTGCCATTGTTTATACCAATTACATAGAAGCCCAGGTGCTGGGTTGTCCAGTACCAGTTGAATCTTGAAGTCTCCATAACAAAAATCGTGTTATCAAGTTTTAAATCCACATGGGGCCCATATGAGCTATCCCACTTAGGACCCTTCAGGGCCCCTTGGCCAAACATGAAATGCGTCCCATGTGGGAAACCCGCGTGGGACTCAGATACTTGCCCACAATAGCCAATTGTGGGCCCGGATGGGACCCAAGGAGTGGTGTTGGCTGGGTTTTAGGTGACACAAGTAATTGCAACAACAATTATTTGAGTTTAATCCACGAATCTATTGAAAACCTACAAAATATTTTGGTCAAGTAATTTCATGATCTAAAAACTCACAAATGCCACAATACTAAAGCATTGTCTGTAGTATTCATATGTATGATTCATATATGATTTCGATATGTAACATATCGTAAATCATCATAACAAGTTACAATGAGCAGAAAATAAGTGTAACATAATATCATTACAAATTATCATCTCGATGACTGATATAGTGTGGGATTTAATAGATATTTTGTGAAATGTAACTTTATAATATCTTGTATTTCGTGGCATAGATACACTATGTATACAGGAATCAATTAGGTAAATGTCCTCTCTATATAAACAGAATATTGGTGACGTATTTGACTGGGTCAAATGTTTTGTTTGGCATGCATAGTATTTGTCTTTAACTAGAACAATATCTTCAAGTTTTCATTTTTAAGAGAATACATATTAAAACTTATAATAGTTCTTATTCTCACAAATGTTTTGTACTGGAAATAATTGAATATTATTATAATAACAATGAACCGCTTGCCCATGCCTCTAGTCTTATCGTTTAAAAATAATTTGATCAATCCTTAATCAACATGATGTTCATATTCATTTATGATTTTATTGTTAAATAATTTATTTAAATTGCTTCATAAAAAACGTTGATATACATTATGACAATTTATGTGAAGATCATGATCACAAGATGATTTTTTAATTTTATTACTTTAATAACAATAGTTAAAAAGCATACACAGAACCCAGGACCTGGCCAACGTGAAGGTAAACAAGCCTCCACGGGCCAATGCAGGGTAGGTGATTACATTATAAAAATACATTAAACAAGTTATCTGATTTTTGTATTCTATTATTGCATACCATATATCATATCATATTACATAATTTATTAGTTGATAATTGTGCCTTTCGAGCTTTTAGCAGTCGTTAACTCGATGTTTACTCGATTACAAACTTTGACGGACCAAAACTTGACTTGAGCTGTCATTTAAAACCTTGTCAGACATCGCCGTATAGAGAAAAACGTACGAATAACGTACAAGAGTTTCACATATTGAGCGTTGGCTAAACGGACCACCACCGTATGAATAACGAATTAAACATATACATAACGGACAGACCGTATGGATAACGTGTTGAACGGACTTGTAACGATCACATGACGAACAACAATGCATGAAACAAAACAATAGTGGGATAAAGTAAGTTATTCGTACGGGAAGTTGCTCTTTACGGTGATGTGTGATAGAGACTCAACATGGACTTTGCAGATATGTTAAAAGTGAAAATGACCAAGACTGAGTTTACGGCTGGATTGAGCTAGACGGTCACAATTTTTGAAGACTGAACATTGCGTGAATGAATAGCTTCATCAATTAGTTTACACTTCAACAAATGCAAATCACCGACAGAAATTAGCTAATTATTTTGAAATTATCACATCATGTTTTGCTACGTATAATGCAAGACACATGCTCTTATTACTGCCACAATCTCGTGTTTTCGGATCGCGCCTGTTGCAATGCAACATTTGATCATTCTTCCATGACAGTACCAAATGACTCCGTAATTGCAGTAATTCCTCGGTGGTTTGTGGCAAGATAGAACAGACAAGATAGAACATGGTGTTAATATCAAGAGAAGATGTCACGTGCTTCCCATCATGCAATGCTTCCTATGGAATATTATTATGTTAGTGATGAAACACACCCACAACGAAATTGATACTATTACGACAATTAATCTAAATTTAGGGCCATCTCAACACGATGATGGGACATCCACACCCATCCTCTCTTCTTGAACTTGTTTCTTTCCTGTGTTATTGTAATGTTGTTGGTTATTTCTTTAGCTATTTATTTGTAATTTCATGTATAGGGGTGGCTATTAACGGGCCTTATTGGCCTCCCAGCCGCTCCTCCATATTTATTTGTTCTTTTTTAAAAACATGTTTCTTGTAATATATTTATATATGGAAATAAAGAAAAGAACCCCTAATAGCTCCTCTAATCATATCCATCATCGTATGACAGCATTTGGTGTATACGAAGAACTGTCGGACACTGCCACTGAGCAATGCTTCTTGCCACTCTTGAAAACAAAGGCACATCATTACGCCATACTACCGGTATCTAATTCACAGGATAAACTTAATTTCTATTCTTTAGATTTCTAAGTATTATTATTTTTATATGATGAAGATGCTAATTTATTACCAATTGATCTTAGTTCATAAACTTTGTAAACGACCAAACTGGCACTTTGAAAGAATAAATGATCTTTCAGCATTAGGGAAAGTAATGCTAAGCGTATCTAGTGAAATGAAAGAAAGAAACTGCAAATAATTGTTTGATATCAATAACACTTATTAAGGTACTTACCAAAAATCTATCAATATAAACTTTACATACCGTTTAAGAATATTGTATTTTCATTGAGTTTTGATCATAAGATCCTCACTCAATATCTAGCTTAAAAATGTAACAAGACACACATGATAATATAATTGTTTCTAGGCTTTTTTCTGAGTTTCTAAAAAGCAGGTTCTAATCTAATACTATAAATAGATTTCTTGAGCAATTTTCTTTCAAAAATGTATACTTTAACATAGTTTATTTTTTTAATTTTAAAGTTCTAATCAATACAAATTTTCAAAAATCGCAAGATTCCAACCTCTTTTAAAACCAAGATAGTCGCTAATGTTACAGCAGGCATAATTATTTACTTTGAGGAGTATTTGAATTCTCTAGATGGGTTATTAATTCTATCACCCTCAACAGATTTGTTACGTAATTCATTATCATGTTGAAAGCTGCTAGAAACAGATAAGTGTCGTTCACATATGTGCGCCCCTCCCATGGACACTAAATAGACACAATAAATCACTGATGTCAACGATGCAACTTGTATCGGGTTGGTTCACATTTTTACCACATCCCGTCACTTATCATGCCGATCAAAACAAATATGTGTTGTTTTTAAATAATGTTCAAAGTGTCTTCTCATCGAGTAAATGGATGGATGTACATACATTTAGAGAATATCAGAAAATCCAACGATCTTGATTATTATGCTTTGAGGTTTCCTGAAAATATCGAGATCTTCACATGAGAGTGATAAAATTGATGATAATGATGATGATGATATATATATTTATTGGTCTTGCTATAATGTGTACACTTGGATTTTTCTGGGGCCCGTTTCATAAAGATTTGAATCAAGCGTACGTTTGATTTCAAACGTAAATTTACATTGTATAAGCCTACTTTACGCTTGATAAATCAAACGTACGCTTGATTCAAATCTTTATGAAACGGGGCCCTGGAATCTAAATGAATCTGCAAAAGTGCGTTTTTAAATACTAAATTATTTCTTGAATAATTCGATAATATAATGTAATAAGTGAAATTAGATTTCAAGAAAATTAAATGTATTGTGTATTGTATAAAATATCAATTTTGTAAGTACAAAGCCAAACGAACTAATATAACCAATAGAATTAGAATGATAAGTACATGTACGAGTATATCCAGATTTGTTTTGAAGAGAGAATGGTGTAGGGCAAGAAATCTTCAAAGTGTCATTTTAGTCCGCATTCGGGCGTTGTCTAAAATGTCAATGTCAATGTTTACAAAATTGAGTTATCGAAAGTTCAATTTCTTTAAATATATTGATAATTAGTAGCGAGTTGCGATCACTAATTATGAAAAGGTTACCTTTTATTTCTTTTCAATATGCATGTTATGTTGAATTTTCTTTGATGTATTACGTCATCACGTAATATCATATCAGTGTTTAAAAATATGCATTTCTAAATTTACTACAACTAATAATACCGGAGTTTATAATGCGTCTTTTCAGAGAATACAAAGCAATGTCCATTCTTACGCCGTTATTAGGAAATTAAATGTTGTTAGGCAAAAAAATCGCTGCATAACAATAATAATTGTTAGTTTTACAGCTTTGAAAATGCTCTTAATTGGCTAGCAAGGCTAAAACCTCCCCAAACCAGTAAGACGCAAACCAATTTGACGCAAATATTCACCAACATTGGTGCGATTGGTGTTGCGAAACAATAGAGAATAAATGTCATGCCCAAAGATATACAATGTTTTAATTATTTGCACTAGACCACACGAACTTTCCAAAAAATGTGTCTTTAATTTTAAAATATAATTAATTAAACTGCCCACCTCTGTAACTGTGTTCACATTTGTTTTGGTTAAATGTAATGATGACGTAATGTTTTTAATAATCTTGAATGTTAAGTTAGGTTAATTGGTTGAAGCAAAAGTGCAATGCTATCACAATTATGAAAAAGGTAAAAGCATTTCAAAATAATACAAATCTTAGTAAACAAATATATCCAAGAGTACACATTGAGTTCAAGGAGAATGCTAATTTACAAACAATGAATTACGAACACCTTATTGTAGAGCTTGAAGATATTCTAAGATTTCTGTTCCTTTGTGTCTCTGACAAAACATTGATGACCCAAGAATGTCAGTTTCAAAAAATGGTCCTTTTATTTATTTTGTGTGTGAATAATTATGGCATCTCATAAATATGTAATAAGTGGTATTTCGTGGTGCTATATTTTTGGAGTATTCACGAACCAAAATAAAAGCTAAGTTAAAGTTTTTTATTCAATTTATTGCACGTAAAAATGATTCTAGATGACAGATGCATATCTGGTAACAAAAATACTGAATGGGTTACAATATATCAGAAATATGTTTTTGCTGATAGGAATCTGAGGTGTAATACATTGAAATACATGTATAACAGAATGCACATTCTAAAATATTGATAGCTTATAATCTTTTTGCACAAACAATTGCAAAAAATTATAATTTCCATTAAATACATTGTCAGATTTTGCGTAATGAAGTCGATACTTTGTGTCACCATAATTTTGCAGAAAACAGATTTTTCATCTACATAAAAAATACCACCAAACGAAATTCGTTTTCAAAAAGAAAAACACCTTCTATAATAAATTATAATTGAGACCAAATGAATTCAGATTGCAGTTGAGAAATGTTCAGAATATTTCAAATTGTTCAAACAAAAAGTAGTTCATATTGTGTTTTTATGATGAAATAACTCATAAAATTAATCTCATATACGTATGCGTTGATTGAATGTCATGGACGTTATATATCCTGAATAATGTATTGTAAAAACAAAGTCGCAACCCTAACTGAAGCTCGTAGAAATCGATAAAGCCGATAATGAGGACGAGTATATCAATAGAATAAAATGCCTTCAAGAAATCAGGCATGACCGCCGTTGCTATGATACATCAATCTGCTGAAATCAAGCCATATTGGATACAACAAATTAATCGGTGCAAGAATTTCATTTATAATCACCAATATACCATCTGTATGTAAAAAACGTATTTGTCGTAGCAAATGCTCTTATTCTGATCTTGATTTGCCTCTTAGTTTTTTCAATAACGTGTTTGGTTTTTACACACATATAAGTAAAAGATCACTAAGTCTTTAATTCGAAAATGTCGGTTGCCGCTTGTATCTAAAATAGGTAGACACCATGCATCATACATTCTTGATTCATTGATTGTTCTGAAGCTTTCTTTGATAAATTGCCAAATAACAATGCTACGAAACTACATAAGACCTCTTTGATTTTTGACTGCCCATAATTGCAAATTATACAAATCAATACTCTATCATTGTAAAACACAACATTCAATTAAGCACGATACTGCTCAAATAGCTGGCATAGGAGAAATCGTGTCTGATTTAAAGGAAATAACAATGGCACGGCTTTGCAAGTCAAGTCAGACGTAAGTGCTGTATTGTTATCATTGCATAAGACTATATTAAAAGTCTAATATTTAGATTTTGTATGTATTATGCACTTTTAAAAAGCATTTTATTTATAGGTAAAGGATTAAAGACACTTAATCATCTATCAAAGGTTAGACAATTTAAAATCATTATGATTAACCAGCAACAAAATATACCCGAGTAATAAAAATACAAATCCACGTTGAAGGTCGTATAACAGAGGAATGCTCTAATTGCATTGTTGATAGTTGAAAACTTGACGTCATTCTAACAATCACTTACAGCTAGGATTATTAAGTTATACATGGAATGGGCATTCCCTTATGACATGCAAAACTGAGGAGAAGTAATTGGAAAAGGCAGAAGCTTTTTCTGCATCAAAATGCCTTGAAATGACAATTATGAACATCACTTCATGTCACCCAACTTCGCCGTTTAGTTCTTTATGTATTTTATGTTCATGAATTCGAAGGGTAAATACTTCTAATAAATACATATTTTTGTGAGGATTCATATTCTGTCGGTCTTTAACATTATTCTACAGATAAGTCGTTCGGTAAAAATACTTCATATTAATTCAAACCTAAACAAAATATAATCTAAATGCTAACTCGTTCAATAAAAAGATTTTTTTTAGTATGGTTCATACTATTCAACAGTAATGGATTCTTGAAATAAGAAGAGTAGATACACGGTTAAATTTCATAAACAAGTGGGTTGTAGAGATTGTTAAAAACAGAAAATTTGTAACTTGGGATGTATCTTTTTATATATATGAAAAAAGAAAAAAGAAACTAATTTTCATACAATTACAATACCAAAATCTCTTTCAAGATTTGAACGTAAATAATTTACCTTTTAAGAGTTCAAAACATAATCTAAATTAAAATTTACTACATTCCAACTGATTAATAAATGAATTTAGGTGATTTTGTTACATTCATTTTATATACATAATACAGTCATTAATGGAGCACTTTAAGATTCAACCGGCGCCTGACCACCATGAGTTGCTGTTGTTCTGAATAATGACAACCGTCTAGAAACGCAATTCCGGTCGGACAGCCGCAATTTAAGTTTTTAAGCGGCCAATAGATACATAGATAAACTGTACATATAGCTATCATTTAGACATGCTGTATTCAAGCCCGCCGAAAAAATCGAAATGCTTAAAATATACCTTTAATCGAAAAAAATATACCTTTAATCGAAAAAGCTTACAATTTACCCTTAACAATAAAGCAGATATAAATTATCTCAAGAAATAGATGAAAAAGACAGTAACCAATTACTGGCCATGCATTATTAAAAATGTGAAGGAAGAGTCAAATACAAACCACGAATAACGTATACTGTTTTGGTGTGTATTTCAATGACCGTTATTTGTACGTTTGGGATCTATAGGGTGATGTATGACGGAGCCTTTTATAACATGGTCTTGTGATATTGATAGCATCGCTATATTGAATTAGTTCAATTAGTTGTTCATTCCACCTTTGGTATCACTCATCAATGACGTCACAATCAGACAATTGTTACATTTTCTGTGGATACAAAGAACCTATTTCTTAGAATGATAATAGTCTGATCTCTACGGCCCCATCAAAACTCAATTAGTTGCAATGACGAGCGGTGGTTGCCATTGTTCATACCAATTACATAGAAGCCCAGGTACTGGGTTGTCAACGGCCAGTTGAGTGTTGAAGCTGCTTCATAACAAAAAAATTGTTTAAGTTTTAGAGAAATCTATATATGAAGCATTTCAGATGACACAATACAAGTATAATTGCAACAAAAATCATTTGAGTTTAATCCACGAATCTATTAAAAACCCACAAAATATTGAGGAGCTTTTTTTGTCAAGTAATTTCATGATCTAAAAACTCACAAATGCCATAACACTAAAGCATTTTCTGTAGTATTCACATGTATGATTCATATATGTGACCTTCCAGCCCGTATGAGCAGTAAATGCCAGAAACTTCATTTTGCGCTACAGGTGAAAATACATGTCAAGGTCATTATTTGTCGAAATTTATTTTTTGACAGATTCACAATCCTAGTGCTTACTACAAAATACCAGCAAAGCTTCATTTCAAGAAAATAATACGAAATGTGAAATAAATTGGCATATTCTTAAGACGATCAACAGAAAA
>JXSR01S037851.1:0-19755 GCA_000969725.1 Ophiothrix spiculata
TCCAAATTGGCATAAATCTACTGCCAAGTGAAAATAAAGCTTTACATAAAAAATGAACAAGGAAGTTCTGATTTCCTTGAGTGTTGTCACTTTAGAAGATGACCAATTCCTACAATGTAAAACAGCAAAAACTTGAAAAATAACTTTGCTCAACAAGAAAACACTTTTTGCTGGTTTTCTCAAAAAGGCCCTTTTGGAAACAAACTCGTTATATATTAATGAATGCATCTAATTCATCCAACAATTGTTTCGATTTTTATTACATGAAACAAGACGAACATTATAATTTAGAACATAAACAAAATTAATACTCTTGGTCGTCATATAGAATGGTAAAAAAGCTGATATTGCCCTGCGGGGACGTCACTTTAGGGCTAAATCATACCTTTATGTCAAACATAAAATCGTCAATATAGCAAATAGTTTAATGCAATGTTAAATAATGAAATGCCAAGAATGTTTTTATGCGGTATCAAATTCTTTAGATATTATGACAGAGAAAACATATATATCTAATCATGTCATGAATACCAACTTAGGTTTTGTATATTTGAAGCATATTGTTATATGTTCAATACACAAGGAGAACTGCCATGGAATTGGATAATCTATGCGTCACCCCAGGGGGAATGCTCCAAAGATGACATAAAATCCAGAGCCGGTGTAATAAAATACTGGGTCCGTTTAACTGAGTGTCCTGGCCACTATTAAATTGTGTAGAGCGTACTTCTACATATGCGATCTATAATTTATTGATTGCGACTTATTCTGTGTAGTGAAATTTGATCTGGACTTCTGGTTATAGGAGACACTCATTCTCATTACACCCGTCTTCAGAATTTAAGGAATTCTAAATGCAACATTATGTAACATAATACATGTAGGAAGCGGTCAATCCAGAGTATCATATGCGTGTTTAATACTTATCGTGTTTGTTATTCAATAATGTTTAACAATACAAAAGAAAAGCGGAAAAAGGATCGCCTGATTTAAAAACAGACTGCAGTTGAGACTATGGTCACAATACGTCGTACTAACAGTGTTTAGTCTGTCTAGAAGGACCACGCGACTCCCTCACTACTTGCTTCACTTGCTGCCCTTGATCCCTCTTAACGGACTAAACACTGTTCGTAACTGTTCGTATGATGTATTGTGACCATAGTCTAAAGCAGCTGAATATATACATGTATACTATTGTGTGATACAATCAAAAATTTAACTCTATGAATATAGAGGTGTACTTCATGAATATAGAGGAGTATTTCTCTAGTCCATATTCAATTGGCATGGAGGTCTTTAGAGGGAAAATATTGAAATGTCTTTCGGTTTGTCGATGGTGCTTATCTTTACATTAAAATTTTAAAGATTGACTTTAAAAACGACTATAATTGACATCCAAGAGCTACCATAAACCATTGCGCTTGCCAAGTTGAACCAATGTCTTAGGCGCAACTGTGCAATAAATACGACAGAGCTATCGGATTCCGGCGATAGAAAATATATCAGAAAACATGAAGATAAGTTGATCCATTTTTATTCTTAAATTAGTCCTGCAAAGTAAAATAATGATATTTATCAAACAAAAATTGATTAAATATCGTCACGCTTATGAGAAAAACAATACAATGTGTCTACTGTAATCCGATAGCCCTATCGGAAATATTTCACAGTCGTGCCTTATAGCTAGCTATATGGTTATTGCAGATAACTGAACGTAACGTATATTTACACTAAAAATGAGATGCACTCAGTCATTGTAAATATAAATATAAGAATCAATTTGTTTATATTTTGTAAATATATTGTTGCTTGAAACTCGTTTAAAAAGAAAACAACAAGTTGAAGAAGTGTCTTAAACAGTGTACTTTTTAGGCGTTATGAAAAATCAAACATGTATATAGATATTCACTAATGTACAATAAAGACATGCAAAACTTGAAATAACCCCACCCCTTAGCAAAAATATTGTTTCTAGTTATTCATTAACAAGTGCGCTATCACACATTTGGTATCAAATGTGTTGTTGGGTGTTTTTTTTTGGTTATTAAGATTGTTATTGTTTTGAACAAAATTGACTAACAATGATGGTATGAAATGTCTTTGAAATGTATATTTTTGGTTAAATTGAGTGGGTTTCATCATTTGAAGTTTCCAATTACACTTGCATCTTACTTAAATCATGATCAAAAATGCTTGATCAGAGGAATGATCAAATGTTTTTCATAAAATTATTTTATGAAGTGACCCCGTGCCAGACTTGAACCAAAATGGCACGAACATTTTAATGATGACGACGAGACGTCACTTTCACCCCTCACCAATGGGAGGTAGTTGACATTATGATTATTATCGTATACACTTTTTTTAAAATAATTATGAGACAAAGAGATCACATTTGATCCAAACGCAGTATCAACCATGATCTTATCCCTTACGGATGAAAGTGACACGGAAATACGGATCAAAACTTGCATCCTGAAATCGGGTAAAACATGATCCTCGATCGTGACTTTGATCCATTTGTAGATAATAATCCGAAAACGGATCAAAACGATCCATATTGTATCAAAAACGATCCTTAAATAATTGAACAAAAAATGATTCTGAAAACTTATCGTATATTTGTTCCCGGCTTTCTAAGACTTATTGAAGTGACCAGACTATAATATAGTTAAAGGGTTTTAGGACAATTACATCCCGACAAAACATGTCCCGTAACGGTGATTTTAGACATCTGTAGTTTTCTAAATCGTCCACGTCAGACGTCATAACATCTGTTTGGGAAAAATCAGAGACGATTCATCATGTTTTACGTTGACGTTTACGTGAACTGTAATGAAAACTTAATGGAAAGTCTATTATTTATCCGTGCGGTACGGGTGTCTTCAATTAAAAAAACACATTATTTTACTGTATGTATTAAAAGTATAATAAGTATGATAAAGATATGTAAAACCTTGGTTTTAGTAAAATTCTTTAAAATCGACTGAAAATGTTTGATTATTTGAGAAGTAAGGTATTTCGGTAAATATTTTTTCGACTCAAAACTCGACTTGACTCGGACCCGGACTCATATAACATCTTGACCAATGACCGACCAAACTTGCAATTATGGTAACTCAGGTGCGACACGTAAATAAATTAGCATTGCAATTCCAATACGCTAAGCACACTGCAAAATTTGCAAACACCAGACGGTAGTGTTCTGCCAGGTTTCAATGGCATGCTATCAATAGTGTAAGAAAGCTACCACTTGAAAGTTTCAGAAAAATTCAACATTGCTCATATGTTTCCTTATGATTTGTAGTATGACAAATATTTGACATTTGTTACACTATTTTAACATCTGACCCGTGTTAGAACATTTGAACACATCAGACGTCAGAGCCAGTGTCTAATTATGAACGTATGCATTCAAAATATCAACTTTTGAACACCTGGGACGCATGGACACCTGCGTGAACACTAGCGTCAGATATGTTATTATGTGATCGGTTTTAACACTTATGTTCAAAATTGACATATTTGAACACTAATTTCAGAGAAACACATGCGTTCTTTCCAAATTAGTGTTTAAAAATGATAAGTAATTCTTTATTTTTTCACAAGTTGAACACGTGTCTGGTGTTTAAAAAGTGTAACAGTTTTGAACACGTTTTACGTGTTCTCTATCATTTGCAGTGCAGTTTTGGAAAGTAATATCGGCAACAGATGGAATATTCTAGTAGCATTCAAAAGTACATGATATGTTACTCTCTGCTTCCATATTTGGAAAAAATAAATAGTCAAAGAATTATACATAGTGTTATATTTCGCGTTATATTAATGTTCGCGCGTTTCGCGCTCAATTCGCCTAGCGCGAAAATAAATATAAGGCGAAAGGTGGTTTGTATATACCGTCGCACGTTAACAAAAATCACAAGCGCGAAAATGGTAAAAAAAATGATTCAAAATAGTTTCAAAATAGTCTTGCGCGAAAGTTACTGAGCGCGAAAATATTGGCGTTTACAGTAACCGGCATTCTATCTCCAGACCAATATCATCTTGAAAACAAAAACTCAAAGAGTGTATATTGTTTATTTGCTGCATAAACAATGAGTAGCAGCCGCATTTCATTAATATTATACTAGAAAAGTCGAGCGGTTAGAGCACGGGACTTGTAATACAGAGGTTGTGGGGCGCTGCATACAGTGTATACCTGTTGAGTCTATATCCCATCTGTGGATTACAACGATTACAAGACTTTGCATTTAGCGATGTTGTTATCTGTTGTACAGCCACAAGTCTTTGTAATTTCAATATTTTATCCATTTATGCGTACTAAATAAACGATGTGATTTTGTCAATAAGTTGGCACATTCCTGAAGTTGTTTACTTTTGATTCTTCTTAAACATTCTTAAACGCGTGTTTCCATTTATGTATAATCTTGTATCGCCTTAAACCTACCTTAGGCCTCTGTTACACATCAAGAAACGTACGAATAACGTACTAATAACGTACGCTGTTTTGGTCATTGAAATACATGTCAATCAATTACCAAACCAGTGCACGTTATTAATACGTTATTTGTACGTTTCGTGGATGTGTGACAGAGCCCTAAAACCCTGTCACACATCCCCAAACGTACACATATTAAACGTACCCACTATTGTTTTGGTACATATATTGTTGTTCGACAGGTGCTCATTAGAAGTACGTCCAACATGTTTTCCATACGGTTTGTCCATTATGAATATGTTCAATTCGTTTTTAACACGGTGGTTGTCCGTTTGGCACACGTTCAGTAAATAAAACTTGTACGTTATTTATACGTTTGGCTCCATATGGTGATGTCTGACAGTGACAGAGCCTTAATATGAGTTTACTGATGAAGAACAGATCAATGAGGCACCAAACATTTCCATCAAGACATCATTTAAGTACTTTTCAAACACCTGACACGTGTTAAAACATTTGAATTTTAACACATTAGACGTCAAAGTCAGTGTCTAGTTTTGAACGTATGCATTCAAAATATCAACTTTTGAACACCTGGAATGCCTTGAAAACCTGCGTCAACGCCAGCGTCAGACATAATATCATGTGTTCAGTTTTAACATTTATGTTCAAATTTGACCTATTTGAACAGTAATTTCAACAACAACAACAACAACAACAACAACAACAACAAAACATTATATAGCTTTATTTCCAAACTAGTGTTCAAAAATGATATTATAAAGTAATCGTTTATTTTTTGACAAGTTGAACACGTGTCTGATATTTAAAAAGTGTAACAGTTCTCTACTATTTGCAGTGCAGTTCTTGAAAGTAATTCCGGCAAACAGATGGTATATTCTAGTAGAATTCAAAACTACATGCTATGCTACTTTCTGTTTGCATATTTGGAAAAATTAACAGTCCCCTGACACTTTTTCCCCATATAATTCATAGCTCATTTGATTACTATTTCTCAATAGTCACTGGTTAACGATTCTTTGCTGATCACGTGATCAATGGCTCAAATAAGCGTTACGTAATATGTGGACACAAACGAGGACCCACAAAGAATAATCCTGCTCAAATATTGATAAACCCTGACATTGTCCTATGATATGTGCTACGCTTAATCGGGTACAAAGTGTGCAGCATTCGTCATTTTTTGACCTCGTTTTGGTCAACATTTTACGTTACACGTTACGCTAATTGGGGCCATGATTTTAGCTCAGTGTCATTTCTGTTACTCTGTGATTATACTGTATAAGTGGTATATTTTACGCTAAAGTAATTTTCGGGCTCTTTTGCGCTCAATTCGTCTTGAGCGAAAATAAATGTAACGCGAAAAGCGGTTTTTATATACAGTCGCACGTGAACAAAAATCACAAGCGCGAAAATGGTAAAAAGAAATGATTCAAAATAGCTTCCAAATAGTCTTGCGCGAAAATAATGGTGTTTATATTAATTGGCACTTCTATCCCCAGACAATATTATCTTGAAAAAAAAGCTAAAATAATGTAATATGCTTGTTTGCCGCGTAAACAATGAGTAGCATCCGCATTTCAATAATATTATATTAGAAAAGTGCAACGCGTGGCCGAGCGGTTAGAGCACGGGACTTGTAATACAGGGGTTGTGGGTTCGAGCCCCGGTGGCAGCACTGCTGGTCAGGTCATGTCTCCTCGTTTCCTTACGCAAGACTACACTTTTCTCTAATTATTGCTCCGTCGTTCGGAAGTCACGTAAAGCCGTTGGTCCCCTGTGCGAATGCTCCTTCCTGGGGCGCTGCATACAGTGCCATCCTGGTGAGTCTATATCCTATTTTTTGATTACAACGATTACAAGATTTTGCATTTACTGATGTAGTTATTTGTTGTACACCCACATGTATTTATAATTTCAATGTTTGTATCCATGTATGCCTACTAAATAAACGATGTGATTTTGTCAATAAGTTGGCACATTCCTGAAGTTGTTTGCTTTTGTTTTTCTTATAAATTCGTGAACGCGTGTTTCCATTTAGGTATTTCTTGTATAGCCTCAAACCTACGAATAACGTACGCTGGTTTGGTCATTGAAATACATGTATATCGATTACCAAACCAGTGTACGTTTTTAGTACGTTATTCGTTCGTTTCGTGCATGTGTGACAGAGCCCTAAAGCTCTGTCACACATCACCAAACGTCCACATAACTTACCCACCATTGTTCTGGTTCATACATAGAAGTACGTCTAACAGGTTATCCATACGATTTGCCCATTATGAATACGTTCAATTCGTAATCAACACGGTGGTTGTCCGTTTTGTACACGTTCAGTAAATAAAACTTGTACGTTATTCAAACGTTTTGGTCTGACAATGACAGAGCCTTAAGGGAACACTGAACTTGAAAAAGGGTTTTTCTAAAATAAAGCTCCCACAGACTTTTGACCAATTTCAATGAAATTGTTTTTCTTCTGCCTCATTTTTTTATATTCAAGAGGGCTAAAGAGCCCTTTTTTTGCAATTTCCTCCCGTTCAGCCTGTGCGTTTTGCGTAATGTGGAAAAATGCTCGGAAACGCGTCATTTTAAACAAAAACGCGTTTAAATGCACAATTATGGCAAATTTCAAAAAAATAAAATTGCTCTTTAGTGGTCTTGAGACATGCATGAGTGACATCCATGCAAAATTTAAAGTCAATTGGAGGTTGTATGCCCGAGAAATCCTGCGCGCAACACCCAAATATGACGAAAATCGTTATTTTAAGAAATTGGCTTTTAAAGAAAATAAACACTGAATACGTAATTTTTTCGCAAATATTTCCATTTCGAGTCTCATAAACATAACTTCAATGTAAAAAAATAACTTAGAATGGATGAAATGCTATTTCCATGCAATAGATTTGGCAGAAAAATAATTTGAATCAATTTAATAGCCGATTTTATTTAAAATACCACCTTGAAAACAATAAAATACATAATAAATGCAATACATGTATAGGAGAAATACCATTTTCATACGATTTGCGTCAATATGCTTCACTTTGATCAACCATAACTTTTGAACCGAATATCATATTGAAGTCAACTAAAAAGCAAATTGAAGATAACATTTTACATAATATTATTAAAGTAAAACAACATTTTTACCAAAGTAGGCATATTTTCACAAAAGACTAGTTCAGAAATTCAGTTTCCCCCTTAATTTGAGTTTACTGATGAAGAACAGATCAATGAGACACCAAACATTTTCATCAAGACATTATTTAAGAGCTAATAATCTCTTTTTCGAATTTTTCCTTAAGGGGGTGTAAGCACGTTCTCAATTTTACGTTTTTGCAAGTTTATTTGTACCATACCTTTTTAACAAAGTGCTTAAAATTTATAAAAGTATACATTTTCAGAAATGAATTTTTACAAGGAACATGATGGTGAGGTTGATTTTTGACCAAAAATTACATTTTTTAAGAAAATCACAAAAAACAAATTTTTGGCCATTTGTGTTTCGGGACAAGCTAAAAATAACATTTAAAAAAAAATGACCTTTGAATGGGAATTTTAATTTAAAACACCCACTCGGATGTTGCGTCATTTTTACTTTTTAGGATTTTGGCTCTGTCAGACATCACTGTATAGAGCAAAATGTACGCCTAAAGTACTTTTCCACTATTGTTTGGTTTGATACATTGTTGTTCGTCATGTGTTTTTAGAAGCACGCTAAATATGTTTTCAATGCAGTTGTGTCGTTAAGTATACGTTTAATTCGTTATCAATACGGTGGCTGTCCGTTTGCCACACGTTCAGTATGTGAAACTTGTGAACGGTTTTCGTACATTATGGTTCTATACGGTGGTGTGTGACAGAGCTCTAATGGATGATTCCCTGTCGCATAAAAACGCAAACGAATATGACCTAGGGGTTTTGTGTAATTGTAAGTTCATCCTTTGCAGTCATTTTAGCGGGGAAAATCGAAAGGTAAGGGGGTTGTTGCCACCTGAGAAATTTTAAGTCACCATTTTGAAAAAAAAATCTGCATTGTATTCACCTAAAACTTGCAAAACATATTAGTAAATCCGTTTTTCTTTATAAGCAAAAAACCTGGCAAAATTCCGATATTTAGAATTTTTTCGATTTTGTGGCAATTTTTGCCCAAAGTCGCGATTTTCCGACTCGGAAGTACTTATGACGTCATAATCACGTAATGCCTTGGCCGATTTTCATGATTTTGGTATCAATGGATAGAAAAGAATCTATCCTATTATACTATGGTATAAAGCAAAGCAACTTTTAGCGCTTCAATTTCAATTTCATTGGGGGAACCAACTTCCCCCTACTAAAGCATATTTATGTTCAATCAGATTTTTTCTTCTAATATAAAGTTCTAAAAATGTTTACTTTGATTTGGGAAGCATTGTCGGCACTTAACATTTGAAAGGACTTGTATTGAACAGGGGAACAAAACATATAAAGGGGGATGTGGCCCCTCAGTAGTTAGAAAATTTTGGAATTTGGAAACGCTATTCACGCGATTTGGTGCATACTTTTTGCTATGCATCAAGTTGGCTTTTCCAGGCACTCTGGCATAAAAATATGGACAAGGCACTCCAGTGGACTAAACATGAAACGGGTTGTCTGATGAGTTAGAAAATTTTGAAATTTTCAACTTTGTTCACACCATTTGGTGCATAGTTTTGCTAACATTTTCCATTGTAGTTCAATAGCTAAACGTCCCCAGAAAAGGCTAAAATGGCGATTGTACGCCTTCATTTTGTCGACACCTGTCACTGAGGTTAGGTTGAATCGGAAAACTCTAAAAATGACCGCTTTATACCTGCAGGATTAATAGAAAGCTTTAAATCTCCCCCTTCCTTTTTTCTTCCCCTTCAATTTTACCGTCAGAACCGATGATTGGGGGATGTCACACCCCACCACCCCGACTCCTCATGGGACGACCTTTGGGTGAGTTCCTTCAGGGGTTAAACACTTCTCAAAAACTATGTCACTAGAGAATTGTTATGTGCAAGTCGGAATATGAAAATAATAGTTAGATTTGTATTAAATGTGTTAAATATTTGTGTAAAATAGTATATACTGTAAGTTCTAATAGTCCGTTGAAGTACCTAGGTTTGTTTTCCTCTTTAGTAGAATATCCCATCTCTCTTAACATTCCAATCATTGGCCGATGTGATCATTAAACGGCTTTGATTTCAAAGACCTAAAGCACTACACACGGTTGAATTAATGTTGTGTGGTTTAAAGAAGAAACTAACCATCAATAACACTCCCCAGTATACTATTTACGATTTAGGTAAACACACTTGTATTAAAGTGAAACATTCGAAGTTGAGGTGTCAAACTGTTCGTCTTGGACCATCAATCAAAAGTGTCAATGATGACCCCATCGTCCGACCCTTCCTTTGGGGTCAAAGGTCAGAAGAAAGGTCAACATTTTCAACTTTGTTTGATTTTAAGGTTGAAGAGTCAATTTTTTTGTTTTGGACCATTGATTAAAAGTGTCAATGGTGACTCCGTTGTCCAACTTTTCCCTGGGGGCAAAGGTCAAGTTAAGAAAGGTCAAATTTTCAACTTTTTGTCCGATTTCAACGTTTAAGGATAAATGTCTTGAAGTGTTGGTTGACAGAATTTCCGATTTTCACCCGGCGTGTGCGCATTTCTTCCCATTTTTTCCCCGGGAAAAAATTTAATTTTCGTACACCAAAAATAAAGTCAAGTCGATTTTAAAAACTGACAAACAAACAAAAAGTTTTAAGCGATTTTTGCACATCTTTGGACTCAATTTTCTGCTTTTCGCCATGTTTACTGTCTTGTAGCTGGTCTCTCATTTTTTGCCCTTCCCGATTTTTCCGCTTGCTGTCCCGATTTCCCGCTCAATTTTTTGTCAGGGGGGCCTTGTCCTATGATTGCTACGCCACTGATCTAAGTAATTGTTTTTACATCCTTTGCGGTCATATTTTTATGAAAAAGGTCGGGGTACCAACTTAGGAGAGTCGGGTAAGCCGTCACGAGTCACGACCACCCCCATCATAGAAAATTCAAAAAGAAAATTTTAAAAAATATCTGCATACTATATAAAGTTTAAACTTACAGAACATGTTAGAATTACCATTTTATTTATGAATTACCAATTATGTAATGCCTTGGTCGATTTTCATGATTTTGGTATCAACGGGAAGAAGAGAGTGGTATGGTATAAAACAGCATAATTCAATTCAATTTTATTTTCACAGGGCGGGTGGTTACCACCCCACCCCGCGGCATAGATGAAGACAAAAATTCGTGTAGGGTAATAGTTGTTATTTTAACTCACTTCGCTTTTAAATTAAGGCGTCATGTTATGAGGTAGGACGAATCTGCGTTACACACTGATGTAGAATGGAATTTGCGTGTCCTTTCTTTTTACGCATAGCAATTATTTTTCTGTATAAAGTCCCAGTAAATTATATATCATTGTAAAGCTATGATTGTAAGGATTGTCGACAAACCACAAAAAAGTGGATATACAGGGTGGAACAAATGTCATTTAGGGTTTAAGTATAGAATTTCATGCAAAAATGGTACCATAATTGATTTCATCATATCTTTATAACTGTATGTAATTCAATAATCAGACACTTCGATATATGAAGGGGGTGTTATATACTTTTAAATTTATATTACTTCATCAACAATTTCTTTTCATAATCATCCACAATTTATTTTCATAATCACTGATTTCTCATTTGTGCATAAATAATAACCCTTCAGTAGGTACAATGACAGGTAATAGCCAATACTTATAATGCACCGTATAGTCGCTTCAATTCATTGTAAAGGATGCTATGGCTGTAGCAAGAATGTATGCATTATGCATACATACTTGCTCCAGCCATAGCATCCTCGCACACCAACACAGCGCCATTTGAATGCAATTATTTCAAAAAGTAAAGAATAATTGAATATTAAACAAAGGGGACTTATAGCCAGATAAATTGTCAAGGTTATGGTCCATTAACCAAATCAATTGATCACTCCTATCTGAAATTATGGTAAAAATACTCCTGATTTTTACCTAAAACTGTAACGCCTCCACCCTTTTACATACCTCACCTAACGACACTACACTCTAAAAATGAAACTTACGCTAAGTTCATGCTACTTAGAAAATATTAATTTGAGTTACGTAAAAAATATAATTTGCAGATATTACTCATAAGATATGCATTCTTATCACTCCAAATAACATGAAGTTATTTAAACTTGACATATTGGAGTTGCACTGACAACATGGGTCCAATAATTATGAGTACGGTGTATGAGTACGAAAATTGAGCAAGTATTACTTGAATTTATCTAGCCGCCGTTATGTTTTCATCGTATTTACTAAATAAAGCCTGTTAAAATAGTTAAGTAAACGTAAGTAAATATTATGTGTAACATGAATGAGTAACAATGACATAATGTATTTCAATTCGATCAACTAAATACAAAAGTAGAACCAACAAGTACAAATATTAAGTTGACAACACCTTCATGAAGATAACAAAATGTAAAAAGGATACTTTTGCGTACACCAAACTCAAATCAGTTAAGTAAAAAGAAGTAAAGAAAATTGTAGCATATGTAGCCTACTAATAAATCTTGAGTTATAGTAAAAAGGACAATAAAAGAAGCCAAATTCATATTTTTTACGAGTAGAATCGTTCACTCTTTATGAGTAAAATCGAACGGAGTTCACTCGAAAAGAGTGAAATGTCACTCTTTTAGAGTTATACTTCACTCTCTGTAAGAGTTAAAATTGCCATTCTTTTAGTTTGGTCACTGCCGCCACTATTTTAAAGATTGGTCACTGACACCAGAAGATTGTGTCAGTGAGTGACCAAAAGAGTTAAGTATATCTTTTTTTAGTAAAAGCACATTCGATTTCAAACAAAAAGACTGAAATGTCACCATTTTCACCGTTCATTTTTTTTTTCTTTTTAGAGTGTTTCATCAAGTTCTACATGACATGTTAAAAAACTACAAAAAATGGACTGTTTTTCTTTCTTTTTTCAATTTTGCCGAAATGTTAAAAAGACAAATATTTTGTTAGTATGCCGATACTTTTGTCTAACTATTTTTGGGGTCAGTGCATTGATCGCATTGATTGTCTATATCAGTAAGGTCACCTGTTTTCGCTGTTAGACTACCATTAGTCGCATATTTGGGCGCGTAATACAAACTCACTATTTAATGAAAGCACACATTAACATGCATGCTTATAGTAAATGAAGAGACTGCAACAAATTGGAACACGCAATTACTGGCAAGTTGCTCAACATACATTGAATGACAAAAGAACAGGACAGACACGACGTCTTGCAAATGTAAAAATTACAGGAATACATTCAATTTTTGTGCAACGGAAATAGCAGATGTGAGTACAAAATATATCATTACATATTCGTCTATGATATTTAAAAATAGAGCTTATTTTCGGACATGAGTTTAAAAGTTTAACCGTTCAAAAGTGCATGTTTGATTTTTCAAAAAAAAAGGGGAAATCTTTCCCGTTCAAATAATTAATTTTGACTATAACTAAGTAAAACGTTTTGGCAAATTTCCACAACGGAAAATTCGAACGTAAACTGATACACTTTGACCGTCATTGTCCATGTCCTTCCGGATGTTTAATGGTACTTTAAATTATCAAAAACATACATGATCCCATTATCAATCTTTGATATTTAACCTGCCAAAATTTTAATTAAATCGGATTATTCGAAGTGCTTGAAATAATGAGGTTTCGGCAAAAAAGGCGTAACCTTTTTCGAAGAAGTATGTTGACACAATTTTGACCTTGATAATGGACGTGAAATCATAAGTAAAGCTTTATATATAAACCAGATATTTTATTATATGTATACACTAAAAATTGTGATGATCAGACATGTGTAAGTAGGCCAAAACTTGCAGTAAAAATGACGTTCAGCCAAGCGAGAGGAAAAAAAGGACCGTCCCCTTAAGGGATCAAATTATTCGTTTTGGATCATCAATCAAAAGTGTCGATGCTGACTTCATCGCCTGACCTTCCCCTTGGGGTCAAAGGTCAAATTCTAAACTTTGTCCGATTTTAAAGGTTAAGATGTCAAATCGTTCGTTTTGGACCAGCGATCAAAAGTATCAATGATGATCCTTTTATAATTGTCCGACCTTTCCCTTGGAGTCAAAGGTTAAAAGAAAGGTTTAGATTCTCAACTTTTGTCTGCTCTTACAGTTTAAGGTGTTCGTTTTGAACCGTCGATCAATAGTGTCAATGATGATCAAACGTCCGACCCTTCCTTGGGGGCCAAAGGTCAGAAGAAAGGTTAAATTTTCTACTTTTTCAAAAAAGTGTTTCTAAAATATACAAAAAAAAAAAACACAAAAAAAGTGTAACTTGTCGATATCTCAAAAGTGTATTTTGACGATATGTTATCGCTGCGCGCAAGCCTTTTCAAAAACGATTTACCCTAGAGAGAAGTATACTAATTGGGCTATAGAAAGAACCTCCATGTTGCCAATAGCATCATGGGTACTTGATTTAAGAGGGTCAGTAGTCAAAAAAGAAAAAGAAATATTGTTTGTTTTTATCCCATGCTTTCAAAAGAACGTATTTGTTCTTTTGAAGTTAGCGTTCAAAAATGGCAATTTTGAACAATAGTGTTAACAACTGAACACATAAGAAAAGATACCTGACGGTCGTGTTCACCCTGTTTTCAGGCAAGTGTTCAAAAGTTGATATTTTGAATGCATAAGTTAAAAACTGAACAATGACTTTGTCGTCTGATGTGTTCAAATTCAAATGTTTGAAGACGTAAAAAGTGTACCAAATGTCAAACATTTGTCATACTATAAATCTATAGAAAGCATATGAGCAATATTGACAGAAAACTAGCGTTTGGTGTTCGGTAATTTTTGTAGTGTTGGACCTAAAGTATGGTGTTTTTTTCTGTTTTTACATTTGATTTGATATACGCCTCTGTTACTCATAGCGTAATACGATGTTCATTTTATTTGTCAATAATGTCACCGAAGAAGTACGGGGAGTTGGAAAAGGAGTTAGTTGACTTAACAGTTGACATTTATACCTTTAAACCACTCCTTTTCAGACATTTGTTTGACTTTAGGTGAAACAGAGGTAAACATCTTACCAAGCTGAATACACTCGGCCTAGATCCCTAGGCAATGATTACTGCCAAACTATCTCAAATGAAGAGAACATGTATTACACATTTAAAATGCATGTTATTTGTAGCAGTTAACAAGAGAGCATCTGTAATAACATCATGTGTTTGAACATTAGAACATTAGACTTTGTCTACGCTATATCACTAAATGTTTGATTCTGTATCTCAATTATCTTTTAAAAGATATCTGCACAGTTGTAAAATGATTATACAGAAAATCAATTAAAATAAGTTTGAGGTGCGAATAAAAATAGAAATTAATTTTATTTAAATGTTTAACAAATTAAAAGTTTTGCAATTAAAAACGTTGTTTTTATCATTTAAAGATAAAAAGACCATTTATGTTGATTATCACCTCAAATTGATCGTAATGGAAATTAAGATTTGGAAAATGATCATTTTGATTTTATTACAGTATATTGCCATTGAAACCTTGCATATCTTCCTTTACCATTTTGTGTCACATAGAAGAATACGGGATATGGTAGCTTATGGTATTCGCTATATGCTTCAATGTCACAGTGTAACTGAAAACGCCTGATAGTAAAGATAGTGTGCGTGGCTAGCAGCTTGTGTGAACGTTAACTGACTTAAACTATCGATGGCGCGCGTAAAATTTAAAACTGCAATTCGTAGGTGTACGTTGCTTGTCGTTACCCCAAGTCGTCACAGTGTAAACGCACCTTAACGGAATTGTGACGACCTCTAAACGACTACAGAAGGCTAAAAAACTTCATGGAAACGTAAAGAACTGAGAGTTGCGGTAGCAAACGAAATCTGAACGTTTTTAAAATTTGTTGTTGCATATAATTAGTTGTGATGTCGTTCAGATTTCGTTAGTCACCGCAACCCTCCGTACCCTTCATCAGTCCTCATTGCTTAAAAACCCAAGGTCGCTACCAGCAGTCAATTGTCGTCGTGCACTCTTAGAAGGCCGGGATCAAATATACGAGTAGTTTTCGGGATCATTTTATTTTGATCCTTTAAGGATCACTTTTGATCCTTTTGCGGATCAATATATACAAATGGATCAAATTCACCAGGATCATTTTTGATCCTTTTTTAGGATCATTTTATTTTGATCCTTTTTGATTACAATACCAAAGTTTTGATCCGTATTTCTGGATTACTTTGATACGGAAAGGATGAGCTCACATTTTGATACCGCGTTTGGATGCAACGTGATGTTTTGTTTCATATTTGAATACACCCCATTACCGCTACACAGCGGGGAATGTATACTATGGTGTAACATGTATAAATACGTTGATTTCATCACACAGTCCCGTGGTCGAGTGGTTAGAGCATTGGTCTCGTAATTACCAGCAGGTATAAGTGCGGCGTGGGTTCAAACCCTGCTAGGGTCACTTCAGTGTGATGTTTTTATGCAGATCTTTTTTATAAGAAATATTTGATCCTTTTTTCGGATCAAAAATTGTGATCCTTATTTTGGGATCATTTTGATCCTTAAAGGGTAAGCTCATATTTGATACCTAAAAAGGATCAAAATTGATCATTTTTGTCTCATATTTGATACTTTCTTTCTAAGAGTGTGGTGTCTCTGAAGGTCGTTACCATCCTTCAACAAATCTTGATTTGATTTCCAAGTCCATTACCTCGACGACAAGTATCCTTATTATATGACTTCAAATGTTCACAAAAGTGCAAATCAGCATCGTGAAAAGAGACATAGTTTCCACTGCATTATTGGGGACTCAAAACCTATTTTTGGGGGCTGGTAAGTCATCATTACGAAGCTGGGGACAGCCATTTGGTTATCCAGGCAGACTTGAAGTAAATTATAAAGCGAATACACTACCTAAAATGCCTAATCTTTTTGTTTTACATGAAAATAGAAATTCAATGTGTTGATGAAATGCTTGGTTAAAACGTAAATTAGGCAAATGCTCATACTAAATGCAGACATTGAAAACTGGCAATGCAGAGCTCAAACGGGGAGGTCTTGGAATCGGAGTGCTCAACGGATTTTAACTGGCAAATCTAGGTGACTTTATTATATCGTATTATCACTCAAATTCAACTACTCATATTCACACACTATTACTTGTAATTCAATAAGTATCAGGCCTATAATTTGTTGAACAAAACAAATTCTCCAAACATTATGAAATTATCTACATTCGGCAAAAAAGGGCGTGAACTTTTTCGAAGTTGTCTGTTGACGCCCATTTTGAATTTGGTTTGAGGAAGTATAATCCATAGACAAGGTATATGTATTTATTGTAAGCAAAACAAATGCGATATTCTGACATATGTAAGTAAGCAATAACTTGCAGTAAAAAAGACATCTGTCTCACTTGTGAAAAGAACAGTAGCCTTAAAAAGCACAGAAATCAACAGACGCGATCTTCTGATGTTTGAATTTACATGATGAAAAAGGTATTGAATGCTAAATGCTGTATGCGTTTCTGCATGTTTGCACAAATACAATTTTAGAATACCGTTTTATAAAAATAATATTTGCTTCGACACTCTGATTTTTACTGACAAACTCTGTTAAATGCGTTTTAGAGATTGATTAATCAAAATAGCAGATCCTTTATGTAAAGACCATTCTAATAATGTCACAAACAGGAAAGGAAAACAAGTAAAGGAAACAAAGTTACTGAAAAGAAACTGAAGAAAATTCGTTTCTGATGCTATATAGCAAATAGTGTTCACAAAGAGCATGGAAACACAGCTGTTAAATTTGAATATGTTGAATTATTCTTTCAGTGTGTTTAAGAAAGAATGAAACAAACGTTGATTTTACACAAGCTTTCCCTTAAGACATTTTAGATGTAAAACAGGAGGGTATCAAATCACAAACGCATCTTGGAAGAGATATATTCTTATATTACCTGCAGTTTGTTTTCATAACCCATTAATTTCACTTACATATTATCTATAAATATAAAAATGTCATTTTATGCATTGTTATCCCATTAAGTTCTAGAACTTAAAAATACAATTCCGTGTATTCGAGAAAACGACGGCATATCTACGCGTATATGACCAAATACGAAGTGTCACAAAAAATATAAAGATGGTCTAAGAAAACATTATACGAAAACAATGGGATGGAATTGAACTATTTTTAAAAAGGGTTTTGTATCATGTTACCTTGTAAAATTTAAAGGGACTGGCCTAGATTCTCACTAATTTTTAACCTACATATTTGTTTACATGAATCGGTAGAACATGTTTATAGTAATATAACCTATAAGTAGTTTTCCATGATTTTGAGGAATATTGGAGACAATTGCAATTCTTTATCTGCTTTATTTTTTTTCGCCGGAGAAATAAACGATGTGAATACAGTGTTTCTAGTTTCAAAATTTAAAAAGATTTTGTTTCTACACACGTAATGGGTAAACAAATTATTTTTGATGAAATTGTTTCTCTTTAATATGTATTAAATTATCTCTAAGAGCTCTGTAAGATTTTTTATCTGGTAAATCCATATCTGAGGTACACATTTAGGATTCAGAAAACACAAGATAGTCACACCACCATCAAATAATGATATATTGCAAATTAGTAATCTCAGTTTGAGCCATTTCTGTGTAAACTTTTGTACTTTTTGGATATTACTACACTTTTAAGCTTTATTTAGGGCATTTCCATAAGTTTTTAATTCTAAGTGGAATCTAGGCTAGTCCCTTTAATAAAAAAAAATATTGTAAAGCTAAATGTATGCATCATATTTTTCCTCTGATGTAAACACTCTTACCAGATGGAGAAGTTTCATTGCTTAGGGTGATTAATGAATTTATTCCTAAAAGGTATGTCGTTCTAGATATAGCAATACAAAACAAGTTGGCATGCTGTTATGTTCATAACAAACATGAACTATAAACATAGTTCTAACCGTTAGCTGAACAGCTGTGTCAATAATAAGATATGTTAGGTCTTATTTCTTTAGGGTAAATGCATTTCCGTATGTGTTTTAGACATTTATAATAGCAATATCAAAGGAGGATCTACATTTACTTAAATATTTAGATTAGTTACTTTTTTAATGCACTCAATTGAATGTATTCGCCATCTAAAATGTTATTGGATTATTTAGAACTACAACAGTCGCATTTTATATTGTACGGGTGTGTTTGGATTGGATTTTTTTTTGATTCGTTTTTCTTTCTGTCAATATCAGTTGGAGACAACAAAAAACATCATGAAAAATTAACTCTCACGAAACTATTAGTAGTTCTTAAAAAAGGAACGTAAAAGTATGTTTAATTAAGTATTTTGAGTACAGTTATATCAATTTACCTTACATTCGTCTTTTGAAATTATATGAAAAGTAATGTTAATGAGTATACCAATATGACTGTTAACTGCGAAGGATAACTAGCTCTAAATGAGCCAACTAGTTGCCACTGGCCATACTAAGCAAACTCCTCGGCCTCTAGCCAAGCTAAGTATCTGGATCCCTGACGGAGTGCTTGAACGGCTAGGTTGTGGCACTTTTTATTGATTGTGTCACTGCATTTATATTGGTCATTGGAATTACTAGACAGAAAGGACATTGATCAGTGAAGGTGGATAGAGGAGATTTTGATCAGTAGTAAGGTTTAGTCGATGGATCTGAGCAAGATCTAAGGATAAGACATGCGATCTAAAGTTAGTGTTTTAACGGTCAAGCAACGGAGGCGAGTGGGATGAGTACAATTTACCACGAAAGCAGTACCATATATTTTTCTGAAGCATTAAAGTGGAGTTTGTCAGGGGATTTGATGCGATCGCTTGCTACCTTTTGATTATACGCGTAGTGCTAATGGTAAACAAACAAAATTTAGAAACAAAACAAGAACAAAAGCAAAAACAAAACGAAACAATACAAAACAAAAACAAACAAAACAAAACAAAACAAACAAACAAGCAGACAAACAAACAAATAAAAATACCCTGACTGACTGACTGACTAAATAACTTACTAACTAACTAGCCTACCAACTAACTAACTAACTACACTAAATATCTAACAACCAACTATAACTTACTAACTAACAACCTAAGTAAATTACTATCTGAAAACTAAATAGATAACTAAAAATGACTAAAAAAATGAGTACATAGATTACTAAT
>JXSR01S037855.1:0-10985 GCA_000969725.1 Ophiothrix spiculata
ATATTATCAACCGAAAATATAGGTCTTAGTGATCTTTAAACGCGTGATCTCAGTTATACTTTTTTCACCCTGATAAGTTTACTTTGACGGGCCATGTGGTTACCCACGGACTTTGACATCTTACCCTACCCCACCTAAGGTGATACCCTCGACTTTTTTCATCAAAATGATTGCAAAGGATGTACAAACAATTACTTAAATGCCCGGGGTCACTTTGTTTTGCGTTTTGGAGCAATCGGCGACGATCTGTTAGGGCGGGGGAGGGGTGGGGTGGTAACCACCCCCCCCCCTCCCCTTAGGTAGACGATGATTAATCAGTAATTGCAATTAGGACTGGGACTTTTCGGGTACTTTGCTACCCGGGTACCCGACTTATTTTTGGGTCGTACCTGACCGTATTGATAATTAAGCATTTAGTCTCAGGCCCAATTGCAACTATATTATACAACGTTATAAACAGGCCAGGATTATAGAAACTACTGCGACTTGTGTAGTTAATATATTGACAAATTCTTAGAATATGTGGCTGTCCAGCCCGTATAAGCTGTAGGCATAAATGTAAAAAAACTTTGCACTACAGGTGAAAATACATGTCATAATTTGCCGGAATTGGTTTTCATAGGGATTGTGAGTCTGTCAATTTGACAGACTCACAATCCCTTGTGTTTACTGGCTTATTCTCCGATAAAGTGTGCAACTTTGCCGTTTTGGTGTCGCTCATGTTCGTGTTGCTTGTTTAACGTTGTTAAACCTATTATAAATGATTTGAGTGGTTTAGGTGATACATTAGAGTAACATTATTAATATATGTGAATCTGAACAATTTATCATTCCAGGAAAGTAGATAACGATTAATCTGAAAATGCCAAATCGTTACTTTTCCCCATGTCGCCAGCCATACTTTTTATGTTTTATGTGCCCCCGTTCCTAAAATATTCGGGCATATCAAACGCAATGCACGCTGTTAAAACAGCCCGTAATAGGTATTGATAATGACATATAAAGTTTAATTATATTAAGTATTTGATATGGCATACGAGCTTTTTAAAGCATGTCGCCAATATTGCAAACAGATACGAAGCAGATTCTAAAATCGATAACAAAGTGTGAAAATGAATTTGTTGATGGATGATTCCGCATTGGGTTTATCAAGTAAACTTCAGTGTTGAATAACATATATGTTATATAGAATTATATATTTACAGTAATGATTTACAAGGATATTAATATATAAAATACCCTATGTGACTTACACGTCGCGACAAATACGAACCGCACATTTTGCTCCCTTCTCGCAAAACGCGGTACACTATGAGCAAAATACTACACCACAGTGTAGTATGTGTTAAGCTCCTAAATTAGTGTAAAGATCAAGTTTGTAAGAAAACTAATTTTCTCAATAATGAGTATTTAAAAAAAAGATTCCAACAGATACGAACCGACAGATACGAACATTAGGTAAAGGGAATACAATGGTTAAAAATCAAGTATTTTTAAAACATCTCCCATGCACTTTTTCTTCTTCAGAAGCCATAAGAGTTTATGATTTTGTATGTTTTTCATGAGTTGTTAGTAGTCGAAATTTCAACATTTCTCTAACCAAAGTTGCACGGTTTATCGGAGAATGAGCCTTCTACAAAACACCAGCAAAGTTTCATTTCACGAAAATTATAGGAAATATGAAATAAATCTGCATATTTAAAATATTATCAACCGAAAATATAGGTCTTAGTGATCTTTAAACGCGTGATCTCAGTTATACTTTTTTCACCCTGATAAGTTTACTTTGACGGGCCATAACTTGCTTCCGGAAATCGATTGAGGCTCATTTTAATTCTACGGCTTGGTTGGGATGGACGTTCACATAAGCATTATATTATATTTATATAAATCTTGTCGCAAATTTGACATATACATGACCGTTTTTCAACAGCCAAAGTGATTTTTTAGATAAAGTATTCTCAAGTACATCCCAATATACCATATACTGTAAAAAGATGATAATGGGGCAAACTACACGAGAGCTCGGAATGTATATCATTATACATCGATGTACATTCTTGGAGTAGAAATTGTGTCTACACGATGACGAGTCAATCAGATGTGGATTCACGCTGTGTTTGTGTTTGCGCCTACGCGTTATACCTACGCGTACTACCAAGTCGCATGTTAACGCGCACGCACACGCAGTGTGTGAGGCGCACGAACGTATCGAGTGGACTGTACATCTCAGGAATCTACATGGATGTACATTCCGAGCTCTCGTGTAGTTTGCCCCATTGATAACAAATGGTTTGTTTGTTTTTTGTTTTGTTTTTCTAAGAACCCGAAAGGGCCAATCGTATTTTTCTATTTCATCATGTTCATTTTAAACATATTTACACATCGATATCAATACGAATAAATGTAGTACGCATATATCCATACATGTACATGACCCACACATTCGTGTGGTTAGAAACGTCTTAAAAACGTTATATTATCACGACTATTTTCTTAAACTTGAATATGTAAACAGTTTTATCAATGATTACACGGTCTAAGAATATGGTCGCAATACTTCATACGAAAAGTTACGAACAGTGTTTAGTCCGTCTAATAGGATCATGTGCAGCAAACTAAGCGAGCGGCGAGGGCGTCAAAGTATTGTGACCATAGTCTTAAGAACGATAAAACGGTCCAATCTGCATCAAACTATATATTCCTTTATATCAAATATTTATTATGAGCTATTATGAAAAACAGCTGACAATAGATTAATTTTCCTTCTACATGCTTGAGCAAAAAGAGAGTAAATGGCTATTTTCAGTATTTGCTAACTTATTGTAACTACTGGAGCAGCGGATGATGTCATTGGTTTTCATAGATCAAGGAAGAAGCAATGGTTCTCTGAGGCTAGTAAATCTTATGGCTGAAATTAAATGCTGATGATCTCCCATACAACATATTCAAAGTGCAGGAAAAAGTAGCCTTATCAAAATTGTTAGAAAACAACGTGGCCGTCGAAGCGAGGGAGGAAAATTCAAAATTGGTCCGCACCAACATGTTTCTCTCGTCATAAGGAAGAAGAAAAAGGAAGAAGAAAAAGTATACTTTTTCTTATGTCTAGAATATGGTTCTGAAGTTATAGCCAAACATGTGAAAGGTCATATCAGGGACAACCGATGTAAAAAAGTGTCCGATTTGGTTCAAAGTGGTCTCCAACTGTTCTTCTTAAAAAGCTGTCTATACAAAGTAGGAGTTCACAGTGCGTCGGACCAGTTGTTGCTGTGGTTACAGTTCAAGGACAACTGCTGCAAGCACCAATGCAATGGTAAATATGGACTTTGATTTTACCTGCTATATGTAACAAATTGACCATACTGACACACTGCAAACTGTAACACTACCTGATGGAAGAATAAGAGCAAGCAAGAATTCAATTTAATGCCCGTCGTCAGCAGTATAACCGTCTTTCAATTAACCAAAGTCTCGAAACTGATAAAGACAAATAGTTCAACAAGAAATGCGAGTTCAACAAGATGCCAGTTGCTCCAAGAAATGCCAGTTGCTCCAGACCGCAATGCAGTGACAAAAGATCAAGCAAGGCTTTAAAACCATCGAAACTATTTAAAAAATCTTGCAATATATTCTTTCCAAAGTAGCGACGGTGAACATGGTGAAGGCGAGGTTTGAGTATCCATTTTGCACCTTTTGAGAAAAAAAAAACTGCTAGGGAATCAAAATGTGTTGCAAAATTCCTGATAATGATTTTAGTAATTCTGTACGAATACGTCTTTAAGAATAAGGTGTAATTTAGATAATTCATCAAATAGTTTCTTATTAATTGACTATTGATTTTTTGCTGAAAAAGGATGTAAGCCGTTTTGCAGGGGAAAGTCATCAAATTTCAACTTAGGAACCACCTATATTCTAAATTTTGGCAAAATGTCTTTTTCAATTTTTCATTAGGGTATGATGTTCTTTACAAATACCAAATTTCAACATCAGGTCGTGTTTAACAAAAAAAGTTACCATATATGGGCATTACGCCCTCTAATGCCCAAATATGGTCATACAATGTCCATATTTGGGCATAAAAGTAACATTTTTGGGATTTTAACCAACTTAGCAAGATTTTTTCAACAATTTTTTGTGCCAGGATGATACACAAGTTGAAGATCTGTTAGAATCTATCAAAAACTCATTTTTGAAAAATGGTCTCTCAGCCGTTTTTCAATTCAGCTCTTCATATAATCATAAGCCCAATATTAATGCTTCCTTAGAAAGCAGAAAACAGAAGGTACATGCTTGGTGTGCATTCTGGAAACTTGAGCAATTTTTGAAGAGCTCTCACATGCCTCGATGCATATCGACAAGACTCTGAATAAACCAATATGCCTCTTGCAACAACGATTAGAAGATATGCACGCTATGTTCCAGCCACTTGAAAACGGTGACCTGGTCTTCCGCGCATTTGATACCTCTTAAATGTGGAAAATAAATCATCAGCCTAATATTAATGCTTTCTTAGAAAGCAGAAATTGTTTGCTTTCACATACGGTTTATTTTAAGGTCATTTTAAGAATGCATTCTAGATACTGGAACAATATTTGAAGTCCTCTCATATACCTCTTGCAACTAAGATTAAAAGATATGCACATTTTAAAAATGCATTCTAGATTTTGGAACAATATTTGATGTCCTCTCATATACCTCTTGCAACAAGGAATAAAAGATATGAACTCTAAATTTCAGCCACTTCCAAATGTTAACCTAGGCCCATATTCATGAAACACCGCTAACTCTAGTTGGTTGCTAACCTATTGTAGGTAGACAAAGAGTTAGCAGCCAACTAGAATTAGCGGTGTTTCATGAATATGGGCCCTGGTCTTCCGGCTCACTTGATACCGTGTGTACCAACAAATATTCAGTGAAAACAAAGAAACAACAAATTATGCGAGAACAGCAGAGGAGGAGGAACTGGACAACTGGTCTAAAGTTTACATTCGCTTGACCAAGTCAGTGCAATTGAAATATAAATTTGAAGCGGAAGTCCCAAAGCTGCAGATGTTTCATTAATCAATTCCGTCTTATCTATAATGATATCTGGATAAGAAATTCATTCCTAATTATTGGACTAAATCCGCTATATTCTCATAAGAATTGGACTTGACCCATCCTCTTAAACATAATACTTCTACAAACCATCAGGAGAAGATGAATCCAAATGATGAAACCACGTTAGCTGAAGAATAGGCAGTGTTCAGATTTAGACGTTCTACTGTATAAAACGTCTTTTGCCCTGTCGTGAGGCTACTAATCCAACATCGCATCCAAAAGAAAGTTTGGAAGGTCTTTGTTTTGTTTATTTATATTTTGACTAATAGTGTGGCAGAATGGTATGTGTACCACATTGCAGCATAATGACTTCCCACAAATCCTTATCTAGATCATCAGGGATGTCAACAGCAAACCATAAAGCTGCATCAGATGAAATAACGATCTTGTAGAAGAACATAATATACATATATACTGCAAGTATTTTGTTGTGGATTTCATAACCATGCATTTCATAATCATGCATATGGGAAATATCACTAATCCAGTGAGAGTAAATTTTCTAAGCGGAAATCTAGTCACAGGCTTTAGACGATATTAGTATTGCCTAATCTGGATTATAAGACATGCCGTCCATCAGTGAATGTAAAACCAACATCCATTGCAATCGGGAGCAATTAGAGTAAAAGTCAGTAAAAACGTCTACCCCTTCTATCCACACACCGTCAAGTACTATTATCGCCGTTGGTGACAAGCCATTGAGCAGTTGCATCATTGTGCATTTACTTGTTTTTACATCTTCCATTGTGAAAGCGGTAAGTGACTTGCAACGCAGTGGTACTATGGTGTCATCTTCTTCACCATAAAATTCTACTTTGTTAAGTGATACCAATGTTAATCCAGGCATACACCCAAGAAGTCTCATCATTGTATTTGGTCTTATCTGCCCATATCGCATTGTGAAATGATGTAACTCAAGTGAAAGTGATATGTTCTCATCACCTTCAAGCTTCACATTATAAAGTGATACTGACTTCACTGCTGGCATACTGTCAAACAGTCTCAACAGTGTGTTGGCACTTACTGAGTTATCATTCATCTTGAATTCAGTAAGTAACTCACATGCGACTGAAATGTCTCTGTCTACATCGCCTTCAAGCGTCACACGATTAATTGATACTGACTTCACTGCTGGCATACAACCAAACAGTCTCATTACTGTATTTGTACTTACTGACATATATTTCATCTTGAATTCAGTAAGTAACTCACATGACACTGAATTGTTCTCATCGACTTCGCCTGCAATCGTCACCTTATCAAGTGATACTGACTTCACTGCTGGCATACAACCAAACAGTCTCATCAGCGTGTTGGCACTTACTGATTTATACTTCATCTTGAATTCAATAAGTAACTCACATGACACTGAAATGTTCCTGTCTACATCGCCTTCAAGCGTCACACGATTAATTGATACTGACTTCACTGCTGGCATACAACCAAACAGTCTCATCAGTGTGTTGGTACTTACTGACATATACTTCATCTTGAATTCAGTAAGTAACTCACATGACACTGAAATGTTCCTGTCTACATCGCCTTCAAGCGTCACACGATTAATTGATACTGACTTAACAGCAGGCATACAACCAAACAGTCTCATCAGTGTGTTGGCACTTACTGACATATAATTCATCTTGAATTCAGTAAGTAACTTACATGAGACTGAAATGTTCCTGTCTACATCGCCTTCAAGCGTCACACGATTAATTGATACTGACTTCACAACAGACATACAACCAAACAGTGCCATTAGTGTGTTGGCACTTACTAAGACTTCATTCATCATGAATTCAGTAAGTAACTCACACGACACTGAAATGTTCCTGTGAACTTCGCCTTCAAGCTTCATGTTATCAAGTGATACTGACTTCACTGCTGGCATACAACCAAACAGTCTCATCAGTGTGTTTGCACTTACTGACCTACCATTTATCCTGAATTCAGTAAGTAACTCGCATGACACTGACATGTTCCTGTGTACTTCACCTTCAAGCGTTAACCCATGAAGTGACACTGATTTCACTACTGGCATACAACCAAACAGTCTCAACAGTGTGTTGGCACTTACTGACATATAATTCATCTTGAATTCAGTAAGTAACTCACATGACACTGAAATGTTCCTGTCTACTTCGCCTTTAAGCGTCACACTATCAAGTGATACTGACTTCACTGTTGGCATACAGCCAAACAGTCTGACCAATGTGTTGGCGCTTACTGAGATACACTTTATAGTACTCGACATCTTAAATTCAGTAAGTGACTCACATGAAACTGAAATGTTCTCGTCTACTTCACCTTCAAGTGTCACCCCATCTAGTGATACTGACTTCACTGCTGGCATACAACCAAACAGTCTGACCAATGTGTTGGCGCTTACTGAGATAGACTTTATAGTACACATCTTGAATTCAGTAAGTGACTCACATGAAACTGAAATGTTCTCGTCTACTTCACCTTCAAGCGTCACATCATCAAGTGATACTGACTTCACTTCTGGCATACAACCAAACAGTCTCATCAGTGTGTTGGCACTTACTGACACATCATCCATCTCTAATTCAGTAAGTAACTCACATGACACTGAAATGCTCCTGTCTACTTCGCCTTCAAGCGTCACATTATAAAGTGATACTGATTTCACTGCTGGCATACAACCAAACAGTCTCATCAGTGTGTTGGCACTTACTGACATATACTTCATCTTGAATTCAGTAAGTAACTCACATAAAACTGAAATGTCCCCGTCTACTTCGCCTTCAAGCGTCACATCATGAAGGGATACTAATTTCACTGCTGGCATACAACAAAGCACTCTTAACATCAAGTTTGCTTTTACTGACAAATTCTCAAAACGTATCGTCTGAAGATATTGTAACCACACATGGGATTTAGTGTACACATTTCGAGTTAGAAATGACAAGGCAATGAAATCAATACTTGACAATCTCCACGGGTGAGTTTTGATTCTTTGGACGAGTGGCACTAGTTCAGTATGCGCAATATGTGTTTCTTCGTTGTTTGTATTGTTTTGTTCAGACTCATAAAGCATAAACAGAGAGAAAGAAAATGCTGTATTTAAAAATCTATTGTAATGGCCATAACTGGGATATCTGTTAAATGGACACAAGCTAATATCACTTATGTAAATGCCCATGACATCGTTATCAGTAAAATTGCATAAGGACGTCGATACAACATGATGAAGAATTTGTGGAGCTGCTTTGGCATATACTCCACAGCAGAACATTAGTACATATTGCATATCTTTTGGATTCATTTGTCTAAGTTTGGAATCAAACAATTCGTGATTCGATTTATGCAAATTGACAAGGTATTTAGCAGCACAAAACTCTTGGAATGTCTTGTGGATAAATGAAACAAATGAATCAGTAATGAGTATTCCCTCTTCTTCCACTAACAATCCAATAGAAAAACTTTGCTCAAGTATTTCCTCATCAAATTCTGTACGTCTTATTTGCACTTTGTTGTCAAACAGTGCCTCGATTGCAGACTTGCCAAGTTTTATAAGTATATTTTCAAGAATCTCAGAAGAAATCTCAAATTGCTTTTGAAAGGGCTTGTTTAGATATTTTACAGCACTTTCATACAGATTTGTCACACTGTAAAATTGGGCTATATCCCTATCTGATGCCTCCCACAACAAACACAACATGACCAAAAGAATGGGGTGAGCTGACAACGTTCTTAAGTAAGGCGATCCTTTAATTTCACTGATTAGAGAAACTCCATCGTCTTGCTTTTTCTTGATCTCAAAAAACCTGCGAATGTACATTTCTGAGTTTTGCGAAGAAAATCCTGACACTTTCACAAGCGTGTAGTTTGATCTGGCATCACTTTGACAAAATTGATCTACCAAATGTGGTCTAGTAGATGCAATGACAAAGCACTCAGAAAGTAGTTCACTTTCTAAAGCGTTGTCTTTCACATGAGTTGGTATCTCATCATACCCATCGAGCAATATCAAGCATTCTGAACCTAACCTACACAATACACTTGCAATTGTTTTCTCAGGCACATCTGGTAACAACTGTTTTTGAATCGCCCTTTCCAGACTTTCATTATGTTCAAGGAGTTTGAGTTTTATTACCAAAACAAGTTTAAATCTACCCCAGAGCAATTCATCATCACTACCCATACTATCAGCTTGTAATTCCTGAACATGTTTGGCCCACATATATGCAAATCGAGAAAACAAAGTTGTTTTTCCAATACCAGCAGGACCTTGCACTAATATATGCTTGGTATTTTTGTCACTATTCCCAGTGACTGGAATATTAAATAACTCATGGTATGATTTTAATGTACTCTCTTTAGCATTGTGTTTACTTGCACTTTGTTTTTCTTTTTCTTCCTTCTCTTCTAGAAGCGTAAGGTCCACAAATATATCTTCCATGTCAGCAACAGCCTTTCTGTGTCTTCCAAACCGTATCTTCCCTCCAGATTGCCTGTATTTATTTCTCAGACGATTACTCCATTCATCAACTGTGTCTGTTAAAAATATAAATATTATGACATGACATTGACAATGAAATAAGAGAGACAATTGCATTTTCGTTACTAAATAGAATGCAGAAGAGTGTATTTGTGTCTGTGTCAGGTCTGTCCTTTTAAGCTCTCTTTGTTTTGGTTATGAAATATTTTAAGGAAACAACAACTTTTTACACTAAATTTTGCTGTCAGGCGCTTTTTACGAAATATACCACTTGTCTGTAGCCAAAAAGTATCTTAAATAAAAGTAGTCAATCTTGAATAATTTTAGGTAACTGAAACCAAAAATGATGCTTAAAATGCTTATTAGCTCTTGTTTTAACGATACACAACCCCAGTTGTATACTGTTTACCACAATAGGAGCTAATAGGCAATATAGGGAATAACACAATGCTGAGTACAGAAACCTTACTTTTATTGTTATTCACAAGGTTTAGACGCTAATGTATCGTATTGTTTTAATATGTACTGCCCTCTCTTGTTAAACTATCTCCAGTTCATCTCTGCTACTGATCTAGTACGTACGATCGATATTTGGATTGTACACACATTGTTTACATTCTGCTCGTGGAAGATAGCTACCAATACTTATTCCTGATTGGCCAATATGTACCACCTGATACCTCTAACAGTATCCTCTATTGGATATTTGGAACATAAATATTAGAAGAACAGGAATTTGAAACAATCCCAAAGCTCGATAAATCTGTATTAGGGATATATAGAAATTAACTTAACCTGGTCGCAAGGATTGAAAACAAACGGAATTCGATTTGCAGCTTACTGAAGAACTGTCTTTGCTAGTGGTAAGTTGTGACCTTTATAATCCATTTTAAATATCAAAATTGATATTTCTAACCAGGATGTCTCTACTATTAGTTTTCTGATTAATTTGAGGTGTCAAACATGGAATTTGGTTGAGAACCTCCCTTAATATTGATGGTCCAATCTAAGGAGCTCAATTTTCAAAATTCACATTGTGAATAGTACACGCAATGATCACGTGCGATTTACAAGTCTGTGAGTACGCTAAAAAGACCTAAGATTAAGAGCTTAGCAGCACAGTGCGCGCAATTTCAACCTGAATTAGACTCGCATGAGTGACATTTTCTTTGAATGTGGGAAGGTGATTCATTGATTGACAAATTTTGATTTCTACCAATATTAGTGAAAAGGGGTAGATAAATGTTGATAATTAGGATCATGTAAATTTAGATAAAACATTTTTTCATTGATGCAAAAAGACGGCAAAGTTGTGTTTGTTTGTTTATTTCACATTATTAAAAATAAAATCGGGTGCTAGCTAGAATTAAGCCTGAAAAGATTTCCTCACAAACTGTGATCATAATCATGAATCAAGTTACAT
>JXSR01S037862.1:0-29525 GCA_000969725.1 Ophiothrix spiculata
TAATCATTTTACAAAGCATTTTGTCTATTGTATCAGAAACCTGAACAACACCCTCTACAGTCGATACAAAATCAAACTTATAATATTGTAATGCATGCCATGCTGAATATTTAATTCCCATAAGTCGTTAATATTCTATGATATGTCAAATGTATGGTGAATAATATGTATTTCTCGACGCCATTACAATTTGAGGTGTAGAGTTGGTGCACAGAGAGGATGTTAATTTGTTGTTCCTTGTTGCTATATTCTGATGTATTTGAGTAAAGCTTGAGCTTAAACTCTCTAAGAAGGAATACAGTATTACTTCAGCAAATAGGAGCAACGAAAGTTATTGTCATTGCAACTTGACGTCATTGAACAGGATTTTAGATCATTTTCGTAGATATTAGCAATGGACTAATACTATGCAGTGTGTATCAAGGTAGTTGTCGTCTTTGTTGAAATTATGGCGGTGAGGAAATATGTTTGTCTGTTTGCGGGCTTATGTCAAGTGTTGCTGTTACAATTTAAATGTGTTCTCAGTGAAACTAGGGTTGAAGTGACTGCACCGGTGGATCGTTTAACTGTTGGTGGTATTTTGGTTTTACAATGTCAGATTTGGAATGTTCAAAAGGGCGACCTAGTTCTGATTACACGCACGATTAATGGAGAAACTGAACAAATATCATCAGGTTCCAGTATTTTTTCCCAGTCAACAGTCTTTGAAAGGGTTTATATAGCTGAGAGAACGTTTCCCGATGGATCAATCTTATATTTTCTAACAATATTAGATATCATGTCTTCAGACAGCGGTGAATATTCTTGTTCTGTATCTAGAATGTCCGGGCCTATTCCTACAGCAATTGATCATGATTCAGTCGATATTCAATTGTACTTATTTCCAGATAAAACGCAACCATTATGTTCGAATAATCCACAAAATTTGGTTTTCTCGGAAGGGGGCATTATTGAATTGCTGTGTAGTTCTGATGTAGGAGTTCCATATGTGAACCTTCAATGGCGTTCTTTATTAACATATGAAATTCAACAATCATCAAATCAAGTCGTAGATGAAACAGTGTTTTCGAATATTTATGTTACAATTAAGTCTGAACATAATGGAGCAATATTCCGATGTGAAATGACCAGTGAAGGGTTTCCTGATCGCACGCAGTCCTGTGAAATAGGACCCATTTCTGTTCAAACATCACATACAAATAACGATCGTAATTTCAATATGGTAACTACAAAACCAAAAGTGGTAAATCATGTGCAGATATTAGATCCATCAGAATGTCAGAACACCTGTCTGTCAAATTCAGATACAGTTTTCTACTTAACAGTATCAACTGCAGTAACCTGTTTATTAACTGTTATATTTATCATAACCACTTGTGTCATGTGTTATAAACACCACAATGTGTCATCTAGTATTAACCAAAGACAGAGGTTCGTTCCTACTCCTCCTAGTTTAGCATCAGATCCTGTTTATGTTTCATTACAAAGACGTAACACGAATGAACGTGTTTACATGACTCTAGAGGATCCTAATAACCCAGATGGTAAGGTGCTCCTTCCAAAAGAGGTATTTGATGAATTTTACAACAGAACATTGACATTAAGAAAAACATGATTTATAATATGTGTAGTCAATATCCATTTTAGCTTGATTATCGTAATATGTATTAAAGTACATGTATAAACATCTAATCTAGGCGTTTCTACAGGGTGTCCCAATAAACATTGTCCATGAAAGCGGCGCTGATTTTCTCAGACGTTGGGCACATCAGCTGCTCAAAGGTTATATCATTAAAAGCCCATAGGCCATAATAGCCAATCGTTGAAAATATCAAGAAAATCCATCCATGCAAACCAGAAAAATCATCGATTACGTCTGCGTTATTATTCCCCCTGCACAATGAGAATCCTGTGGTTAAGCATGTAATCAAAGGGCGTGAAAAGGATGCATACGAAATCGACGCTTGATAAATAATTACTGTGAATAATCTATCGTGCTGTAAGAATAAGGTGAATCAACAGCGATTGGAGGCAGATTGAGGGATGTACAGAGTTTTAATGGCCAGGAAAAAACTTGAAAATGAACTTATGAAGAATCGAACACTAACATAAGTTTAAATAACTATCAGAAAAGAACAAAAAATACATCACTTAAACACAAATATCATGTGAATAATTTATGTTATATTGATTATTAAGAGACAGTACTATTCTTTTATAGAAGCAATATAAACAGCAACCAAATTTATTCTAAGATATTCAAATTTATAGAAGATTTCTTACAATTTTCCTTGTTTTGTGTGTGTTTTTAGATAATCATTTACTTTGTTAGATCGACTTTTAAGTTTTCAAAAAAAAAAGCTTTATCTCAGTGCTCGCAAATTATGAAGCATTGAGTAATTGTAAATATAACCTTGTTTTACAACCTTTACTTGTATTTTCCAAAAGAAAATAATCATATGTGGGCGATGAACAGTATGTGGTGAATTTTATCACTGTAAATTACTCAACTGTTAATGTAGAGACCCTTAACATGTTCTTTGTAAACATGCTTTACTACAGGATTCCCATTGTGCAGGAGGAAAATATAAGCATACAAAAATGATGATATCTCTGGTTTGCATCGATGGATTTGTTTGATATTTTCAACAATGATGATCAAAACCATATGCTATAGAATGATTTAATTTTTGAGTAGATGGGTATGCCCAACTTATGAAAAAAAATCAGCATCGTTTTCATGCACAATGTTCATTGGGTCACCCTGTACATTACTGAATGTAATCAAATGCATTTTTGTTAATTCACATCCCTCGTTTGATTCCCTTCCTTTCATTTGCTAAGCGATTTAGCAAGCTAGTAAAAAACAATTCTTAGTGTTTCCTTTAAAAATGATAGTGTTTTATGTCAAATACATGAAACACTATTTGTACAACATTTTGATTTCTCTGTACAATATGTCTGATCTCTACTGAGACTATCAAACTTACGAAATTTATAAAAACGCCATCTACGGTCGCAATGTTGATATCATATTTATGTTGAATATGTAGATATATGAATAGTGAGATGCTTTGCATATTCAATGTTGATTACAACATATTAAATGCAATTTCTCGACGCCATTTAATGCACAGTCACAAATGTCACAGTATAAGTTGAAATTGAGAGAAATAAATATACCGGTATGTTTCTCCGGTGAATGTGTCTACATTGCCTTCATATTAAAGATGTCACATTAGTAACTGCAAATTTTTTATACGTTTGTTAATAAGATGGCAGAATGACCACAGCTATCTTCGGTTGTATTTCATGTGTAAAACCCGACGTTTCTTCTAATACTGGTTGTACTGAATTAAGACTACCTCACCGATGCCTGCTGATTAGATTGTCAGTGTGTCGACAATCATGGTTAACGCGGAGTTCATATTTATTGCCGTCGGTGTTTTTCAGATCCAGCTATGTTTATCGGAGAGTGAAACTACAGTTGGCATTACTATACCTGTTCGTCCTGTAACAGTAGGAGGGATACTAGCTGTACAATGCCAAATATGGAATAGCCAACCTGATGATTCGGTAGAAATGTTTCGAACCACAAAAGAGTCAAGAAAGAAGATAACATCAGGATCAAGTATTCTAGATTTATCATTGAAGGAAAGAGTTTATTTAGCAGTACGAACGTATACTGATGGATCTCTAGTATACTTTTTAACTATGTTAGATAGTCGGCTTTCTGATAGTGGTAAATATTTATGCTCTGTATCAAGAATATCGGAAGATCTAGGTCTACCGTCTGTTATAGCTCATGGATCGATTGATGTTCAAGTATATTCATTTCCAGATAAAATGTGGCCAACTTGTATAAGCAATCCTTCAAATTTATTGTTAACAGAAGGAACTTCTTTAGAATTAATGTGTTCTTCACGTAAATCAGTACCTACTGTAAACTTACAATGGCGTTCGTTATCAACCTACACACTTCTTACGGCAACAGAACATATAGACGATGACACCATTAATTCACGTGTCTACATCACCATTTCAAAAACGCATGATGGTACATCATTTCGATGTGAAATGAAAAGCATAGGTTTTCCTGATCGCATTCAATCATGTGATATAGGCCCCATTTCTGTAAGACTTTTAAGAAATGATGATGTTTCAAGTCTAGGAATAGCAACATCAAAGCCATTAGACGTGGATACATTGCAAACATTAGGCTATGTGGAGGATTGTGATAATGCCTGCTTTGCTTCAAACACAGTTTTCTATTTGACAATTTCTACAGTTGGAACATGCCTAATGACTATTATTTTCATAATAACAACCTGTATCATGTGTTATAAGCATCACAACGTGTCATTTAATATTAGCCAAAGACAGAGGTATGTTCCTACTCCTCCAAGTTTAGCATCAGATCCTGTGTATGTATCATTACAAAGACGAAACACCAATGAACGCGTGTACATGACTCTAGATGATCCAAATAATCCTGATGGAAAGGTGCTTCTGCCTAAAGAGGTATTTGATGAATTTTACAATAGGACATTGACTTTAAGGAAAACATAATCTATATATTACTGAGTTCAAATGTTTTGTAAGCTAACAAATTAAAAACAGAGGTTTAGTTGACAAAATCGTAATTGACAGTTATCGATTTGTTCTTATCTCACATACAAAAAAGACGAATCAATCCTGCGAATCAAAGTACGTGAGAGTCTATTGACTTCAACGCGCATAAACAAAGAATCCAAGAATTCTTTGTTTTTGCGCGTAGAAGATAATAGAATTGTTAGGGATTACAATTACCTGTGATATATAGATTCAGTAATCATGGTAATGGCTTAACAAAATTGTTAATACAACGCATCTCCAAACATTTGAGCTTAGCTTATATGTACAAGTGTATATTATTTTACAACTGTGTTATAGGCATCGTTTTCATTATTATTTACATCTCAAGGACTATTTCAAAAGTTCAAATTGAATTCACAATCTCTTGTCATTGCAAAAATACAAGATCATTGATTTTAAATCACTTTTGCATTTGAGTTTAATTTAATTTTTGGTTTAAATTTCAGACATTAGATGATGGAAATAACTTGAAATTTTGCTTACCTTATAACCCGTATAAAACACGATATGGTATCCATATATTATCATGTCATAGGTAATTAAAATTGGAACTGTATATAACAATTGCAAAATGTTAAATTCATTAGTTGTTATCATACTTTTATCAGTCAGTTTCATTTTAAACTTGTAAATATGTATTTGATTATTTCATAACTATTGAAAGGCTAGTATTTCTGTTACTTTTCTGAAATTCAAATTAGAGATTTCGAGAAATATGTTTCTTTAAAGAGATATGGTTAAAATATAAAAAAAATGTTTACAACGAGAGGTATGTATAATTTTCTATATGGGCCCTTGAGTTAAATTTTGGTCGTGATATTTATTTTGGTGATGGTATTTTCTCCAAATAAAGAAAACTTTAACATGTTTTATGATCAAATCGGATCACCTACTTAAGTTATGATTGTACTTGTAAATTTTGCAGTTTACCAATTTGTCTCGATTTTCGAAACTACGATACATTTCAGAGAAAACGCCATCTAACGTCTGGTTGTTTAAAGGGTCATTGTGAAGTTTCATTTGAATATGTAAATATGTTAATATTAGCATATTTAATGCGGTAGAATGTATAATGAAGGTTATTTCTCGACGCCATTATGACTTCAAAAATGCAGCGACTGTTTAATTCAGTGGATGTTTTGATGTTTTCTATTGGATATAGCTGCTTTCTGTTTAGCACAAATTGATGGTTATTCTCTTCACTGGAAGCTACATGTCTGTTTCTTACCAACGGCTAAATTTTTAACGACTTCGTTCAAGGGTTTTACCTTGGTCATAATGTTTGCTAGCTGTTGATATTTCTATGACTTGTAGCCATAAATCTTACAAACATGGATAACAAGGAGTTCATTTTGACATTTATCACCGTTTTTCAACTCCATTTCTATCTATCTGTGATTGAGACTACAGTTGAGGTAACAATACCAATACGTCCGGTAATCGTTGATGGTATTTTAGCTGTACAGTGCCAAGTATGGGAAATACAAACTGGTGATACAGTGGATATCGCTCGTATATCTGAGGGAGGTTCAGGTAAAATAACGTCAGGCACCTATATCCTAGATTCATCAGTGAAGGATAGAGTGTATTTGGCTATAAAAACGCACACGGATGGGTCTGTATTATATTTTCTAACAATGTTGGATATACGATCCTCTGATACTGGAAAATATGCTTGTTCCGTGTCAAGAATGATAGATTTTATAACAACTACGATAAATCACGATTCGACCGACGTCCAGGTCTACAGATTTCCTGAAAAGCCGCAACCTATTTGCACAAATCAAGCACAACGTGCAATGCTTAAAGAGGGTGATATGTTGGAGCTTTCATGTTCATCAACAAAAACAATTCCAATTGTAGACTTACAATGGCGTTCTTTGTCAACATATGATTTACTACAGACAACACAATCCGTGGAAATTAATACTGTTATTTCTAATCTATATCTAGTGATTAAAAAGCTTCATCATGGAACTATATTCCGCTGTGAAATAACTAGTGAAGGGTTTCCTGATCGAATGCAATCATGTGAAGTAGGACCTATATCGGTTGTATCTTCATCAGATGATACCAATAATCAGAATGATGAGTTTGATTTACAAACTGCAAACGAGAAAGGTATTGTTCAATTACAAACAGCTAAGCCAGCAGCAGAAGATTGTTCAGATAATTGTTCACAATCTGACATAATGTTCTACTTGACAGTGTCTACAGCAGTCACTTGTCTATTAACCTTTGTATTTATTATTACAACTTGTATCATGTGTTATAAATACCACAATGTATCATCTAATGTTAGCCAAAGACAGATCTATGTTCCGACTCCTCCTAGTTTAGCATCAGATCCTGTCTATGTGTCATTACAAAGACGTAACACAAACGAACGTGTGTATATGACTCTAGAGGATCCAAATAATCCTGATGGAAAGGTGCTTCTGCCTAAAGAAGTATTTGATGAATTTTACAATAGAACATTGACATTAAGAAAATCATGATGGCTATAAAAAGCCAAGAATAATATATATATAAATACATTAGTGCACAATGCATTTCAATTTGAAGTCACGAGCTATTTTTTTATTCAGTTGATGTTGAACTTGTTATATTATTACTGCCAATCATGTAAGGTTCTGATTCCATTTCCGACTCTTAACTTTAGTTTGTATCTCTATATATTTATTAATAGTCTTTTTATAATAGGTCAAAAGTAATGATAGTATATGTATGATTGTTGATTGTTCCAAGGCTTGTTTCATTTTCTCGTACTTTTGAAAAATTCATTGTAATTTACTCATAATTCTTTACAGTGTTTTTCAAAGCACAACGTCGCCATCTACAGTCGTGATGTTAAATCTATATTAAGTTATATGTTGAATATGCATGTAAATTCATGAATATTGATATATTTAATTGTGGAAGTGATGATAAAGGCCTGATAAAGGTATTTCTCGACGCCATTATAACTTCAATTTGATAATGTCTGTTGGTTGAATTCAAGGAGCATACTCATGATTTTTATTTTGATCAATGATGTTGCACATTTTGTCAAGGAACCAAATCGTGAATTTAACTGATAAGCAAATGAATGGTTGATTTGATTACTTCTTACAAGGATTTATTGTTTTTAAAGACCAAATTCACATTGGATTAATCTTTAAGTAAAATGTTTGCTGTTGCTTCTGTATCACAAGATTTGTGTTGATGGATTTCACAAAGATGTTAAACAAGGAGACGATACTGACTCTTATCAGTATTTGTCATATTCAGTTCTATTTATCTAGGAGTGAAACTACAGTTGAGGTAACTATACCGAAACGTCCGGTAGTAGTGGGTGGAATACTAGCCGTGCAGTGTCAGATATATGAAATTCAAAATGGCGATACGGTTGTTATTGCTCGTACAACTGAAGGAGGGACAGAAACAATAACTTCATCCACCCATCTTTCTGATTCATCAGGTCACGACAGAGTGTATCTGTCTATGGATAGAGTGTATCTCTCTATAAAACCATCCAAAGACGGATCTGTTTTGTATTTTCTAACTATGTTGGATATTAGAACATCTGATACTGGTACATATGCATGTTCTGTCTCAAGAATGGTAAATTTAATTCCAACGCTTTTAGACCACGATTCAACCGATATTTATATATATTCATTTCCTGGAGAGTCACAACTTTCTTGTTTAAATCAAGCACAAAGTGTAATGCTCAAAGAGGGGGATTCGTTAACACTATCATGTACTTCGCCTAAGACAATTCCAGCTGTTGACTTACAATGGCGGTCTTTGTTAACATATGATTTACTTCCGACAGCAGAATTGGTAGAAGGTAACAATGTTATTTCTAATTTCCATGTTTTGATTCAAAAGCTTCACCATGGAACTATATTCCGCTGTGAAATGACCAGTGAAGGGTTCCCTGATCGCATGCAATCATGTGAAATAGGACCCATATCTGTTACATCGTCATCAGATAATGCTGATCATGCTAATAATGATTTTGATTTACAAGCTACAAAAGACATTTTTCAATTACACACAACTAAACCTGCAGTAGAAGATTGTCCAAATCACTGTTCATCATCTTCTGGCACAATTTTCTATTTGACAGTGTCTACAGTAGTCACTTGTCTTTTGACTTTTGTATTCATTATCACAACCTGTATTATGTGTTATAAACACCATAATGTATCGTCTCATTCTAGCCAAAGGCAGAGGTATATTCCTACTCCGCCTAGTTTAGCATCAGATCCTGTTTATGTGTCATTACAAAGACGTAACACTAATGAACGTGTGTATATGACTCTAGAGGATCCAAATAATCCTGATGGAAAGGTGCTTCTGCCTAAGGAGGTATTTGATGAATTCTACAATAGGACCCTTACTTTAAGAAAAACCTGATGGCTATTAGTTGCAAACAATAGAAGAAATAGGCTATTAGTTGCAAACAATAGAAGAAATGATATAGACGAATATTTTTATCAAAACATTTGCAATCATTTAGTGATTTCTTTTGATGAAAAACTTGGTCAATCTTGTAGTACTGTCTATTTCATTCGATAAGGCTAACTTACATGTATACGTAATTGTTATCTATTAATGCATTTAGTTTTTAGGATAGATAAAATACCATTCAGTGCATTCAATATATTTATGTTTGTCCATAACTTTAACGATTGTCTTACTTTGGTAGCCTTTTGAAGATTTGTTGTACGTTGGTCTTTGTTTTGAGTAATGTACATCATAGTATAACGCCATCTACAGTCTTGGTTTTATATGCATATATTACAATGTTCTTTTGCATATGTATGTAAATTCAAGGATATTTCATGAATATTCATATTGATTGCTAAAGAATATGATAAAAAAATTTCTCGACGACATTATAACATCACTTGAAATATACAGTGGCTGTTGAATTCAGGGAAACAAGCGTACGTTTGTTGGATCCATAATCTGGGAAATGTTGACAAAAAGGTGAATCTAATTTATGGACAAATAGATACTTAATTCACTTGACTTGACTACAAATTTTATAAAAGGATAAATACCAAAGAAAAGGATTGTAATTGTATGTATACACTGAACATGTTTGCTGTTGTTTTATTCTGTGTCACATGATTTGTATTGATGGTCATCGCAAAGATGTTAAACAAGGATGTGATAGTGACTCTCATCAATATTTTCCAACTCCAGTTCTATTTATCTGTGAGTGAAACTACGGTTGAGGTAACTATACCGATACGTCCAGTAGTAGTAGGTGGAATTTTAGCCATACAGTGTCAGATATATGAAATTCAAAATGGAGATACGGTTGTTATTGCTCGTACAACTGAAGCAGGTACTGAAACAATAACATCGTCAAAACAGATCTCAGATTCATCAGTCCAGGACAGAGTGTACCTCTCTATAAGGACATCAACAGATGGGTCTGTTTTATATTTTCTAACTATGTTGGATATGAAAACGTCTGATACTGGTAAATATGCTTGTTCTGTGTACAGAATGGTAAACTTGATTCCAAATGCACTAGATCATGATTCAATCGACATTCAGATCTATTTGTTCCCTGAAAGATCAAAACTTTCTTGTACAAATATTGCAAAAAGTTTAATACTAACAGAGGGTGACACGTTGGAGCTTTCATGCGCATCACTGAAAACATTTCCAGTTGTTGAATTGCAATGGCGTTCTCTGTCAACATATGATTTACTTTCGACAGCAGAGGTGGTAGAGAGTAACACTATCATTTCTAATCTATATCTTGTGATTCAAAAGACTCATCATGGGACTATATTCCGATGTGAAATGACCAGTCAAGGCTTTCCTGATCGCATGCAATCATGTGAAATAGGGCCTATATCTGTTTCATCGTCATCAGATGAAAACAATAATGACAATCCTGATTTTCATTTACCATCTGCAAATGAGAAAGGTTTCATTCTATTGCAAACAGCTAAGCCTGCAGTAGAAAATTGTCAAAATGACTGTTCATCATCCCCTGACATCATTTTCTATTTGACAGTATCTACAGTAGCCACATGTCTATTGACTATTGTATTCATTATCACAACCTGTGTCATGTGCTATAAACACCACAGTGTGTCATCTAATATTAGGCACAGACAAAGTAATGTTCCTACTCCTCCTAGTCTAGCATCGGATCCTGTTTATGTGTCGTTACAGAGACGTAACACAAATGAACGTGTTTACATGACTCTAGAGGATCCAAATAATCCTGATGGCAAGGTACTTCTTCCAAAAGAGGTATTTGATGAATTCTATAATAGGACCCTTACTCTAAGGAAATCATGATGGCTATTAATGATCAACATTACAATGTGAAAGTAAATTGTTATCACAAACTGTGTCATGACTGCTTGTCATAATGCATTTAGTAAATGTTTCATTTAAAATTCATTGCATTGATAGTTTGTTGGTTTCGCTTAATGAAGCACTTAAAATATTTCATACCCTGACTATGGACAATTTTGTAGGAGTAGTCCATTTCATTTGTCTTTGTCTTTTTACTCTCATTTTTAATCCATAGATAAACAAGATCTTCATCCTAATAATAATGATAATGGTTGTCGTAAGATTCATTGCACGATAGTTTTAATTCTTAATAGTATATATCAAAGGATCACGCCATCTACAGTTCTGTGTTTATATGCATATTACAATCTTCTATTGAATATGTATGTAAATTCGTATATTTTTTTAAATATTCATATTTAATGCTGTGGATTATGATTTAAGGTATTTCTCGACGCCATTATAACTTCATTTGTACAGTAGCTGGGGGAGTATAAGGAAAGCATGCGCATGATTGATTTTTAATTCATGATGTTGGAAATCAAACATAATGTGAAATAACTCAAAGGATATATGAAACCTTTATTGATATTTACCAGGATTTACATAATTTGCAAAGGAATTTTTTACTAGAGACAAGGAATTCATACAGGTAGAGACTAGGACTGTACTTCAATTTGCATTAAAAATGTTTGCTGGTATTTGATTTTATAACTTTTGATTTGTATCGACCTTCGTAAAGATGATAAACAAAGAGGTGATACTGACGCTTATCAGTATTTTTCAGTTCTACTTATGTATTAGCGAAACTACAGTTAAGGTAACTATACCCATACGTCCGACAATAGTGGGCGGAATATTAGCCGTGCAGTGTCAGATATATGAATTTCAAAATGGCGATACGGTTGTTATTGCTCGCACAACTGAAGAAGGCACCGAAACAATAACGTCAGCAAAACAAATCTCAGATTCATCAGTCCAGGACAAAGTGTATCTATCTATAAGGACATCCGCAGATGGATCTGTTTTATATTTTCTGACAATGTTGGATATTACAACACTTGATGCAGGTACATACGCTTGTTCTGTCTACAGAATGGTTAACTTGATCCAAACTCCATTAGATCACGATTCAACTGACATTCAGATATACTCATTCCCTGAAAAGTCACAACTCTCTTGTACAAATATTGCAAAAAGCGTAATGCTAACTGAAGGTGATACCTTAGAGCTTTCATGTTCATCACCGAAAACATTTCCAGTTGTTGACTTACAATGGCGGTCTCTGTCAACGTTTGATTTACTTCCGACATCAGAACTGGTGGAAAGTAACAACGTTATTTCTAATCTACATTTTGTGATTCAAAAGACTCATCATCGAATTATATTCCGCTGTGAAATGACAAGTGAAGGCTTTCCTGATCGCATGCAATCATGTGACATAGGGCCTATATCAGTTACATCTTCATCAGATTATAACAATAATCATAATACTGATTTCGAAGTACAATCTTCAAACGAAAAAGGCATGGTTCTATTACAAACAGCTATACCTGCAGTAGAAAATTGTCATAGTGACTGCTCTTCGTCTTCTGACATAATTTTCTATTTAACAGTGTCTACAGTAGTCACTTGTCTATTAACCATTATATTTATTATCACAACCTGTATCATGTGTTATAAACATCACAACGTGTCATCTAATATTAGTCATCAAAGACAGAGGTATGCTCAGACTCCTCCAAGTTTAGCATCAGATCCTGTTTATGTGTCATTACAAAGACGTAACACAAATGAACGTGTTTACATGACTTTAGAGGATCCAAATAATCCTGATGGGAAGGTGCTTCTTCCAAAAGAGGTATTTGATGAATTCTATAATAGGACATTGACACTGAGAAAAACGTGATAGTCATGTTATACTAATATTAACAATTATTAAGACGTACATAGTGAATATAGTTATGATGAATATCTAATTTTACAATTATTAATTATTCCTCAGTTGTAGAATTTGAAACTGTCTTCATTACTTTTACAGCCTAAATTCATAAACTTCTATGTGCATTTGTAATTCATTAATTTTGATTTTTAAACTGAGAGTCTAGTGAGGTCTGTTTCAATACATATTTTCAAAAAAGACTTTCTGATAAGGTTATAACACGACCATTTGAATCATGTGTTATCTGATAATCCTTATTTGATAAAACTTGGTGTAATAACATCCTATTCCATATGGTCTAAACGTTGCATTTGTATCGGTATAATCAAAATAGATATATGTCATAAGAAATAATATCCAAAGTACATATTTTGTTTGTTATTTTAACCAATTTGGCCTAAAGTATTTGTCAAATTAACCAGACGTGTATAGAGATAGTATTTGTTTTAAAAACCAGCAGATTAAACAGTTAATTGTATTTGATAGAGGTGAAGTTTCAACAAATTAAGCAACACGGCATCATAATAGTATAAAGTTCTATCTGAATTCACATGTCAAGTTGAAATTAAAATCGTTTGCCAAATCCCCTTTCTATAAATGTTTTGTCTGAGTCGATGCTTCTTAAGAGATTGATCAACTATTCCAAAACACAATTTATAAATGAAGTATCTGTAAAGAATCATAATGAAAAAGTTTTGGTGATATTTTATGACTACTTTTTGATAGTTTTTGTGATTCGTATGAGCCTTGCTAGAATTACGAACTATTACTAGAACGCCATCTACCGTTATGTGTTGGCACAGGTCATAAAAATTTAAATAAATAAATATTCATTAATTTGAATATTACATTCAATTATTATGGGAATTTGTCAGAGCTTATAGTTTCTCGACGCCATTTTGTGTAAAATACTTTGGCCGTCGGCGAATCAGAAACTACCTATCCAAGTTCAAAGTAGCATATAGCGTGTGCAGCCATGTCCTACATTGATTTGATGTGGCAATGATTTATAAGACGATGTTATCTCTTATACTGTATATTTCAAAATGGATGATCTTAACAGTCACTCTAAGGGACCGAATAAATTCAACGTGTAGGTAATGTAATGATGGAATGTTTAATTTGATATTGCCGGCTTTACAGGGAACAGTGACACAACCATGATAGCGCCAAAACATGTATTTTGCTTGACCGTATGTCTTTCTTTATTTGTGGCCATTTTATTGGACCATGCAAATGCTTCTGAGGATGAAACTAGAGTAGAAATGACTTCACCATTGGATACAGTAGTTACTGATGGAATATTGGTGGTCCAGTGCCAAGTTTGGAATGCTGGAACTGATTACACTGTCCTTATTGCACGGTCCGTTGGCGGAAATAATGAACAAATTTCTTCTTCTGATAGCATTTTGAAATCATCTGTTCAGCACAGAGTTTTTCTATCTATTAGAACGTTTTCAGATGGATCTATGATTTATTTTCTAACTATGCTTGATGTATCTAAAGCTGATGATGGGAAATATACCTGTACTGTTGTCACTATGTTGGATGGTCGATTTACCGAATTGGGTTTTGATTCATACAATATCAAAGTTGTTTCATTTCCAGATACAACCCAGCCTTTATGCACGAGTAACCCTCAAAACCTTATATTTCAAGAAGGTAGTATGCTGGAACTAACATGCAGCTCGTATAAGACATTTCCATTAGTCCAACTAAGATGGCGATTGCTATCAACTTATGAATATGTTACATCTTCTAATTCATCTGATAATGATGATCTATTTTCTGTTTTATATGTGGTAACAGAATCGAAGCACAATGGTGCTATATTTCGTTGTGAAATGACAAGCTCAAGTTTTCCTGATCGTATTCGATCATGTGAAATAGGGCCTATAACTGTACAGTCGTCTGTATCACGAACTGATCACGATGTCAAACTAGTTACATTGCCATCAAATGAAAATATTGATTCCAAGTCAATAATACCTGCAGGCGAATGTCAAAACAGCTGCAGCTCATCTTCAAGCATAATATTCTATTTGACTGTATCAACAGTAGTCACATGTCTCCTAACTCTTGTTTTTCTTGCAACAACTATCATCATGTGTTGCAAATACAGTATCATCTCATCGCATTCTGGTCAGAGACAAATGTATTCTGCTACCCCTCCTAGTCTGACATCAGACCCTGTTTATGTGTCATTACAGAGGCGTAACACTAATGAACGTGTTTACATGACTCTAGAGGATCCAAATAATCCAGATGGAAAAGTGCTTCTTCCTAAAGAAGTTTTTGATGAGTTTTATAATAGGACACTTACTTTACGGAAGACATAATTATCAAATACATAGAGTATTCATAGTTGACATTGATAGTTGGATTGTTACTATGTGTATTTTTGAGACAACTGTTCTTCTGTTCTATCTCTTCTATTATTTCTTTTGTCAGTAGTTATATGCAAGTGATTTACCCATTATTGGAATTGTGTTTTGAAGTCGATTGTTGCAATAGGATTGTAGGCGATTTGAATTCTAATTCATTTCGTATAATAAGAGCGAAATTACAACGTTGAAATCATGTCATTTAATCTTAATGCATTAATTTATTTAGAATAATAAGAGGAAATTATGAGACCAGGTCATCTTGTCTTATTGAATCAAACATATCGCACATACTTTCTTGGTTTTTTTACTTCGGTTGAATAGGTTGTTTAATACTTACACCGCAAATTAAAAAATCGTTGTTTATTAACAGTACATTCAAATTAAGCATTTCTTTGAACAGTCCATCTAAAGATGAAGTAGCACACTAACACTCCCTACTCCATTTTCAAGTCCATGACAAAATTTCAAAAGTAGGTTAAATTAGGCCACTTTAGATTCAGCGATAGCATGCTAACAGCAAAGTACTTCTTTGAACACTACCGCGTCATGACTTAAGTGCAAAACACTTACTCGTTAATTTCATGATATTCTAGCCTGTTCCAGACACAAGTCTTACGGATCGTGGTCATGCATATAAAACATTTCACACTGCCATTTTAGATTTTCAGAGACTGTTGTACTTTATGTCAAATGGCCATCAATTATATTGAAACTGGTAATCAATTTATAGTCAATCACACATTATACAAACTCTTTCAGTTTATCTTTTTTTAGTTCTGTTCTTAGGGTCAGGGAGACACGAGTCACTATGTTTATATCATCCGACAATGTTAATATATTGCTAGCATTGTAATGCAGGTTTATATCAATTGCTATGTGTGAGATTTTTATTCAAAACAAACAACGCAGAGTTTTTTATTTAAAATTTAGTTTGCAAACATGCTTTACAAGGCATAAGAATATTCGGTAACAAATCAAAACATTACCAACACTTTACTATCTGTCATAAAAAAAAGCAATATTATGCATTGTATACATTTTAACATACAGTTGGTCATAAAATACTCTATGTAGAGCTATACCATTCAAGTATAAGTAGAACGCTTAGCCATCAGCCATCAACATATAAGAGAACTCTCTTATATCAAAAATTGTAATAATTTATTACTCACACAAGGTATCTGCATTATAGCTCTTTTATGACTCATTCTTTTAACGTTTGAAAATACAATTTACGAATCTATTACAACTAAGGTGCAGCAGATGAGAAAGAAAGAAGACGCCCATGATCATCTATGTTACAATTTCAACATGGCGATTTCAAATAATCTTAGAAGTATTAATACTCATTAATTTTTGATGGTTTTTTTGTTGTTGTTGTTAGGGTTTTTTTTTAGGTTTTTGATCATGAAAATAGTGTTGAAATTATATTCTATATATTTCATGCATACAACATATGCCAAAATATGTCATGTTTATTCTAATTCCTTATACATTTTCTGATTTTGTATTTTCATAATAATATCACGATATATATACTGGTAATTATTTCAAAAAATAAGACCTGGTAATTCTTGCGATTTTATATAATATTCAACATGAAAAGAATATTTTTCTCATGCTCTATTTAAGCATCATCATCAGTGAAAGCTAGGTGCTAAATTCCATGAACATACGGACGTACTCAATTTGTTAAAATATGGTAATGAGTGTATCGAGATATATCCCCCGAGGCATGTAGACTAATGCGTTGTGTTACCAACGTTTAACCAGTAAAGCATCCGTGGATTAACCATGTAACCATGTATGTGTGTATGTTGAGTGAAATCTTTCTCATGTTGAATGTTCGTGGCATCAGCACAGAAATAATGGGGTTTTCAAGATTGATGGGTTTAAGCTTGATGCGAAAAACACATTCGTTGAATAGTATATACACGAAGCATAAAAACAGGAAACACTACTTACCGTTGGAAAGCTATTATATATGTATGGTGAATTTATGCTAATGTGCTTTTAATGTAACTTTTAAGTTATTATGTGTTTTAACACACTGATTTGTAATTCTCTATAAATGTTGAACAAATACTTTAAATGTGAATGTATCATTTAAGTTATATTTGACACTTTATAACGTCAGTCATTTGGGGAGTTATTATATTCACCTTTGAAGATTGTTTTTTGTGTGAAGAAAGCATTTGATTTACTATAGCATATTATGGGTTAATAACCAATTCATATATTGCCAATAGCAAAGCGAACATTATTAACAAATGCAAAAATCTTGAAAGTGTAAAGGGCGTTTTTCCGTCGCAGGGTAGTCATAACAAAATACCATCGTGTTGAAAATAAACCTACTACTCTAGCATTCATCCGGGTATTTATCATAATGTCTGACCAGATAAAATTACAAACATTTATTAGCGAGTAAAAAAGAATGCTGGAACCAAAGAGTGATGAGTAATAATATCATTATTGCCATGTCTGTAATACCATTGGTTATTTGTAGACTAAAAAAATGCCAAAAGTAAAAACAAATTCATTTAAGGGTTTATTACAAGACTATACCGATATCACAAGTGTGACTATATCACAAAATGGCGGTCTTATGAAAAATATAATGTTTGCTTTTGGTGTTTTCATTTCATTTTATTATTTACTTCTAAATTCTGCAATATTCAAGCATGAAAGCTTATTAGAGTAAACACCCTTTTGATAGCAATTTTCATTTATCTTAATTTTGGTTTGCTACGTTCAAGTTTATAATGTTTACATGGTCACTCATGATGATAGCCTTATCATAATATGTACTTTCTGGTTCCCAATTATGAAATATTATATGATTTTGTAAAATTGATTTAATACAGCTTAATTAACAGGGACTTCTGTTTGAGGAGAGTGAGCTCTATTGAGCCACTCTGCTCCCCTCAAATGCTTTAAAGTCCCTGTAAATACCGTTATGGTACATTTTAGCCTACATTAAAATAACAATTAAAGAGGATACCGTAACCTAATATATATTATGTATATAAACTGCACACTAATAATCAGCATTGCTCGTGTTACTCGGACACAGAATGATCATTTGATCGTATTGTTTAATCACACGGATGAACATATTTGCCATATGTTTGTTAATGCATAGTGTTTTGTCTTTTTCTGGGAAGAATTGTGTTTTAGGAAGGGATTATTTCTTTGAAGAATTTTTCTGATAAGAGGAGTACTTCACAATCGAGGATGTGTTTTCTGGCAAATGTTGCTTTAGTCGCTTAGGCAATAATAACATGCAAGTATTAGGCGTAAAAAGTAGGGTTTTTTTAATTTATATTATAAGCACTGATGAAAACACATGTTGCTTAAATAGATATGACAAAAATGTTGAGAAACTCAAAATCATTAATATATTGATTATATTTGATTTATGGTTCTTCCTAAAAACATATTGAATTTTAAAATGTATCCATATACGATGTGTTATTTTCGTAGCAAAACTCTTGCTGAATAATAATATGTGCAATTCATAGATGAAAGTGATATTATAGAAACGGTGTTTACACAATAAACGATTTTAAATCAGTTTACTAAGTATTTTGCATTCAGCAGAGAAATGTATGATAGTTTATTAGCATTCGCCGTATTCAATATTCGTTTTGTTATTGTAATCTAAGCCAACTTGTCAATACACCAATAAACTGGTTCAATGCTTATTAGACACTCATACACGATGTAAATATTAAAGTCTGATGTTATATCTCTTGTGGGCGTGTAAATTTCAGCAGTAGTATCAGAAAGGCTAATCATGGCAAATGATGCTTAATGGTTGAATGTGTTAATAGTATTTGCGAAATATCTCTTGACTGAAGATCTTTGCTTATTTTAAAAATTATCTTTGTACATTGAGCAAGATCCTTTGTATTTATCATCAACATGGTCAGCAGCAGCAATATATAGCCTATGATATGATATATCGTCAAATTTCAAACTCTGATAAACAAGCTTAAAGATATTTACGCAAAGTGCATGGTCATATACACATAGGTATAATGTTACATTCAGTCTTGTCATAAGTCCCCTAATAATCACAATATAATTTTATTATGATTAGTACTTGTGTAACTACTGGAATTATGATTCTTTTAAAAAAACTGTATTAGTATAGTAGCCGCACACAAATGCCGTTTTTAATACTATTTCAGATGTTTGCTTATTAACCTTCACAGATTTCAGCATTCAAATGTATAGCTACGGTATTTATACTGGCAAAGCAATTATGTAGTCACGAGTGGATGTCATTGTTAATGTTTTGACATTAATCAAACTGGAATGGTTATGTCTGGCCTGACAAATATGTTTGCAAATGCCATTGGGCTTTTTTAGTATATATTAGCAGAGTAGATTTCTTGTATTGTCACAAGATTGCTGTATAAATGTTTGTCTTTGCCCTCAGATATTTCAAAAAGCACTGATAACACGAAATATATGAAACTGATCTAAATCATTTATATAGGAATCCCGCTAATAAACGTATTTATTTATTTTTTTAATTTGGAACTTCGTGAAAATACCATAATATGTCAATTATTCAAACCAAAAGTGTTCAAAAAATGAATAAGAAGAAAGACGTTTTCATTAAAATTAATTAATTTTACAAAACTGTATAAACTCCATTAACGTAGCTGCTAATATCTACATTTAGCCCAATTCTGCAGTACATATTTATTATTATTATTATTATTATTTAAAATACAATTTGTATATGGAAACAATTTTGTCCTGTCACATGCCAGATTTACAAGCTGGCACCGTCAAATTGACGATTAATTTATGTCATGGTCGAGGATGTAATTATGCTCTACTTTACATTTTACGTCAACTACATTTCAGGCAAGCCAACGCCTGACCATGATGAACCATTTAAGGTCTATTTACAAAACGTAAAATGTGTTACTGATTCTAAATCCCAGAAGACATAAATACTAGTGTTTCATTGATTTAACTTGATTCATACAAGATGGTCAAATTACTCAGCTTGCATACATTTAATACCAGTGATATTTGAGATGTATTCCATAAACAGTGATAAAATGATGTTTGAATAACAAAATATACCGTAGTTTCACATCCCAAATTTATTATGAGAAACATATTCTTAAAAGGAAATTCTCTGGTAAGCAAATTGTACTTTTAAAACTCTATTCAAGCTTGAATTTTTTCAAAGATTTTTGCATCTCTGACAAGTTATTAAAAAAATGAAAATGTCTTCCTAAAATACATTTCAAATCACTACATGGACCTTTGTTTTTAAAATCTTGTAAATAAACGGGAAAACACAATACCCTGAGATTGCAGCACAACGTGTGCACACACGCCCAAAGCTCTGAATATATAAGCTTATATGCGGCCATGTTGAACTTGGCAGAGTTCATTCACACACATTTGTTATCTTATTGAATCATATCGATTAACATAATTGTGGTAATGCAACAACCAGACTGTAAAAACATTATATGATGAAGCGATAACAATAATCATATCTTATTCCTCTTGGTTGAAATGTCAAAAGCCATTTGAGTATGAAAACATATATTGATTATAAACATAAGGTGAAAATATAGTAGTTATTTTACAATTGATTGCTCTTATTATTAATTTTATGTGATTTAGATTATTATTAAAAAAAGAAAAACAAAAGGAATTGAAATTGATATTCGAAAAATTAGCAAAATATACTAGGTTCGTGTACTTTTTATGGTATATTTTTATCATATGTTGAATAAGTATACTTTAATGTGTAGATAACGTTTTTTAAAAACATTTTTAATGAAACATAAAATGTTTCACTGGTTGACATTCCTTGTGTAAATATTTACTGCTATGTTGTATCAAAATCATGTATGTTGTGAAAAGTTAACATTGTTAACAGACAATGTAAAAATATTATCCTTTGTATGTTTTGTGTATAAATATAATTATAAAAGAGTGTTGTTATCACAGTGTTTACTATATTCATCTTTTATTGTTGTATTTTATCAATTGTGCAATTTAAAAGTAACAATTAAAATGGTAGAAAACACTTCGAAATACCGTGGCGTGGCCGAGATGCACAAACGAGGTTTAAGGATTATTGACGAGGTTTAAGGATTAATGCTAAACCTGGTTTTTATTGTTTAACCTGGTTAAAGTAAAATTTTGTATGCAATTTTCAAAACGTAATTACCTTTTTTATTTCGAAATATTGGATTTGTCTTTTTAAAATTGGACAGTTATTCAATTGAAATAGAATAATGTTTGAAGAGGCTCTTATTTGCAATACCCATTTTTTGTTTCCAAATACTGGATTTATCACTTTGGTTATTAATTCTATTGCATTAGAATAATATTTGAAGAGACCCTTTTACAAGCAAAAACAATTAATTTAACAACTTAAACACTATTTACACCATAAACCCGTTTGTTGACAATTTGAGTGCTGCTTGCTTAAAATTATTATATATAATAATCAGAATCATGTAAAAGTATGCTAAGGCTTTGTACTGTGTATTGCTGGTGAATAAAAAATGCTCTTTGTCTCAGTAAGATTGTGGTGGTTTGATTTATTATTCAGTCAGTATAACATAATGTCTTGCAATTGGCCTTAATATAACATAGCCCGTTTCTCGTTCCCGCCCTAACAGATTTAGAAATAGTTTTGATATTTGTCTTGTTTGCTCAACAACCTTGTGTTTGAAAGTGTTTAGATGAAAATAAAGAAAAATACTTTAGTACTTGATGGCCATTTAATATCACATTTTAATACTCATTTAAGCTAGTGGTATAACAATTAGAAAAAACAAATATCGCAAGGCCCTCTCAATTTTTAGGATGAATTTTATACAGAAATGTGTAGTATTTTGTTAACTGAAAAAAGATCAAGGACCTCATTACTTTTGAAGAAAATCCGGAAAAGAAACAAATTATTTTTTTTAACTGGCCTAATGCGTCTATGACGTAGTCCTTTAAGTTATACGTGGAAAAAATAGCCTTAATATTGAGTACTGCTAAAAAATTGCTGCGCGTTGTTATGCAAACAATTTGATTCTGCGCATGGCATTATTTATCTGAGACGTATTCAGATATTTACTTATAATGAATCATAGTATCGAAAATGGATATAAATCCAAATTTGGTTTCATTCTGAACCTAATATATACATCGCAATCATGAATGCAAATGATTATAAAATGCCTAGATTTATCATAATACATTTTGTAACTAAAATTACCATAATTTCATTTAACGCTCTACCAAAACACACATTTTAAGTATGCAAAATGTTCATATTTTGATATTTTTTATAATAATTTAATAATAAATATAAGCAACATGTAAAGGTTAGGGTGAGAGGTGAAATCTACGGTTGTACATGGCGGTAAAATATGAAAAAAAAAACACTTCTAACTTTTATTCCAAGTTAATTTATAATACATTGTATTTGGTTGTATAAATGACCTTTCCTGATGTAGTAGCTTTAGAGTAGTTGCTTCATCATGATATTAAATCATTCTCTGGAGAAATATCTACCTAGCTACGTGTATCCTTTCTTATTTCATTAAGGACTCACAAACCTATATAGGATTTTCGGTAAAGTTTATATTGAATATGGATTGTTGAATTGCGTAAATTATATATACATCTTAATTTCGGTTTGGTAATTTCTCTCAAATGGAAAACTTTGAACCGAAATAGAAAAAAATTAAACATATATAATCGAGAATAGATGGAATACTGATATTAAACAAAAAAAGGCCCGATTTATAAGAGATTTTTCGTATCTTGTAATTCGAATTTTATATCAATTCAAATATGCAGTTGTGTATTAATATTTAAATCGCACCAAAGCATTTTTTTTTTCTAAATGAACAGCAAACAAAAATGTATATGCTGCCTAATATAAAAAGATACTTTTGAAGTTCTTACAGTACTTGCTTATAGATGAACCTGTAAATATGTATTCCAATGCATAAATTATGGCAATTCAAATGTCTAAGTATACGAATCACTGCGTAGCGTGAGAAATTTTGTATCAAAATGATAAACTAGAGAATAAAAAATTGAACGACATTGGTAGTCAAGAAATTAATAAATGTTTAAACATAATCAGAAAAAGAAGCCTCTTTCTAGTTGTTGCTGTTGTTTTTATTGTGTTACCTTAATATATATATTTTTTCAAACGTCACTAATCAAAATCTAGTTCATAATATATATAATTGCTATCGTGATGCAGAATCCATAATGACACTAATTAGCCAAAGCCAAAAGCAATCAGCCAGACCTTAGTGAAATTCATAAGATAAGAACGTTAGATTGGCAATATTACATGGCTTAGAAATCATTATACAACGGGTTGGGACCTGATTATTTATGCAGTTAATTAACTATATGCAATATTGGTAAAATAAAATACTTGTATAGCTGCGAATCGTATTGACTATATTGGAAAAAATAATTTATACTGGTGTAAAATATTCACACACGTGCATGTGAAACACATTACAAGATGTAATGTTAACTCTTTGTTTACTGCAGTCTTGAATACCCGTAACCAAGAAGCACACAATATTACACCAGTATAAGTATATAAACTGGTCATATAAATCATTTCATGCACTGTATATGAAAGCTGTTTAAGCATTCCATTTATAGAGCCTTTACTCCATGTGATTTTAAAACACAAGTTTTTAGACCTATGTAGAATTAATAAATTCATTCAAAAATTTTACATTCGTAATGTAGCGATGTAAAGTCTAATATACTATTGCTTGAAATACAATAACTGAGAAATAATTGTTAATGCTAATGCTAGAGGCTATATATAAGCTTATATATATACTAAAAGTAGCAAATTTCTCTTGAACCATGTCACAATGCACAAAGTATTACAGAACTGTTTTTGACATACATTTTGCAGGCAATAGTAGACTATAACATATAAAATCACTGAAATATAAGTAATTTAAAAACGTTATATTTGGCCATATATTTAAATGCGGAACCAGTATTTAAAACGCGAGTTCGATATACAACAAATAATCAAGCATAGAAAAGCTTAATATCACAAAGGCTGAGTTTCATTAAGCTTTTGTATGCTTCTCGGCACACACAAACCAGAAGTAAACTAAATTGTATAATGTACGTTGAATGTATTTAAGTATTTAAACCAAATAGCGTTTGTGCACTGCAGATTAAAATATTTTTTAGGTTGTAAACATTTTAATAAATTCGAAATAGTCATTTATTGTTGTTTTTTGAGTTAACCCTCAAAGCTGATCATGTATATAATGGCGTAGATGCTAGTATGTAGTAGATCCATTTAAAGGACATTTGTATTTTTTAAATGTTCAATTGATTTCTGTTTTATATCCGACAATAATTATAAACAAGATTACATCCACAATACAATTAATACAAAAATAATTTATAATAACAAAAAAAAATGTTTTGTACCACTCTTAAAATACGAAATAGGTGTATGAACTCTTATATACAACAAAATACACTTTTTCAAATTTTTACAAAATATCTCATCAGCATTCAATTTATTAATGCTTAGTCATGTGAAAATAAGCTTCATGAAAATTTTGATACTACATCCTGGGTTTTCGTCTGGACGTGTAAAAATCCAATCTAATTGCTATGGGTTTCAGACATTATGGGTGCAGCAGGCTTGGCTGTATGATTTGCATAATGTATGATGACACGCTGCGCACAAAGGATTTTTCATCTAATTAATGCATGGGTATCACTATTACTTATTCCGTTTTCAATGATGGCGCATCAAATGGGCGGAGTATTAGCGATATGAGCAAGCAAACATGAATATTCATCATGATGGCGCCGTTTAAAAAACACATTTTTCAATTACAGCGATGGTTGACGAAAATATATAGAGTTAACAAAGAAATATATTTTGAATTCCTACTTTTTTGCCAGCAAACTGAAATAGACATCAAAAATTCGACTTAATCGAGGTACAATTATAAAACTGAATCTGAAAAACATCAAACATGTATACTGTTTTGAGAATTAGCATACAATGTACATTATTACGGTTTTTCATAAATCACAATAACAAATTAAGAAAGGCTTGAGAAGCTAAATTTGAACTTTTTTTTATTGCTTACCGTTTGTTACCACTGTTGATTCATCAACATGTAGTATCGTGTAAACTTTTGTTTTTCAATTTCAAAATGGATTTACTTAATAATCATTAAATTTGTTTATAGAAAAATATGTCACAAAACATTTAAAACTGTTTGTTACTACATGTCAGCAACCATGTTTTCTTTTTTCATTCAGTGCCAGTAACATGCCCTCCAAGTCAAGCTCAGTGTGAAGATGAGTCTTGTATTCTAATTGAATGGCTTTGTGATGGTAATCTGGACTGTCCGAATGGTACAGATGAAGAAGGATGTCCAACTCTCCAAGGTATCGCTGTAGAAAAATAATGAATAAATATCATTATCCCGCCGTTACTGGAGGATTTCTTAAAGGAGCTTTGTTCGATTTTTCAAAATTTAGTTTTCAACGTCATATGAAAGAAGACCACTCACGAAATCTAGAATTTCAGCTGTTTCGATTTTATGGGCAAGTTTGTATTTCAGGGCCGCCTATATGTTATTATGTAAAATTTACTATGCTAACCATTACAGATTAGACACACTTTCATAAATATCTCTAAAACGGAACATACGTAACTAATTTCACATGGATAATGAGGCAATCGGACCATGCTCCTTTAAGGTAGACTGGAGCACAATCGGTGTCAACATTAAATTGATATAATCAAGAAGTCGACACAGTCGATTGATCGATCGATCGATCAATCAATCAATTGATTGATTGATTGATTGATCGATCGATCAAGAGAGTGAGTGAGTGAGTGAGTGAGTGAGTGATTATTTATTGAAATTTGATTGAACAATTCACTGATTAATCGTTCAAGTGGTGGATGAAGGGATAATTGGATAAAAGACGATCAATCTATTAATTGATCATTGATTGATCATTATTGATAGAAGATTAGATGAATAGAAGTAAGAAAAAAGGAATAAAAGAAAGAAGGAAGGATGAAGGAAGAAGAAACGGAGGAGAGAAGGAGGATGGCAAGAAGGAAGGGCTGAATTGACTGACTGATTGAACATGTTTTCAGCTACATGTCCGCCTGGCCAGGTCATTTGTGAGTCACATGAACTTTGCATATTGGATGAGTGGATATGTGATGGTAATCTTGACTGCGAGGACGGTTCGGATGAGGTCGGATGCCCAAACAATCAAAGTATGTATTTATTTATCTACCTAATCCATTAGTTAGTCTTCAGTAAATATCAAATGCCATACAGGGTCATCTATAGATTAGACTTGGCATTACTAGTGTCGATCATTACAGTGAAAACGAGTAGTAGGTTATAAGCGGGCTACGTAAAGTCAATTTATAATCACCAAACTACAGATCCGTCTATAAAGAAACATTACTTCAAATTTGTTACAATAGTTTAGAAAACTGTACGTGACTTAAGAAAATATCGATTTGATCTTACCCCACATCAAAGTATGTTTGTGTGTTCTACGACCAAAACCAAACTTCAGAAAGGTTTTGCTTTAGCAAATGTATTGTTGCGGATTGCAAACTCTCAAGTGTTGATTAGCTTTACATATTGACTCCAGTGAATAGAATCAGTAATAGTTTCCCAAAATTGTTTTTAAAATGCAAAACATTTGAACTATGCTTATGTCCTAAAAAACAATACCATAGGGATACCTCACTGTTTACCTTTGAATATTCATGGGTAAGAAGCACAAATAATGCATGATAGGTACAGGTAAGATTAAATTATACAAGCGATAGTGACTTTAGAATGACATCAGTTGGCTTTAGCTGAACTCTGTTAACAATTCAAAATTTGATCACGAACTGGCATTTGACCTATTAGACTTACCATCACCCTGAGAACTTCCATGGGTTGGGGTTAAATCCAAGCCAGCTTTTCATACATTTTATTGTTGTACTAAATGGCTGGGAGTCTTTACAAATATTGCTCAAAAAGGTAATAATATGCAATAAATATAAAGTATGTAATGATTAGAGTATTTTCATGCACTGGAATATAAAAGAGTTCTTTTTAACTCGGCTACACCTAAATTATAGGGGACATTCTATCTGTCATCTCACGAGAAATATACTTTACATTGAATGAATGAAATTTATGAAGATTCTTTTCCTCTGATGCATTTCACTGCTTAAGCCCAAATTTTGATACAGATAGGTTTGGTTATATGAACTGATATATTTACTTCAAAGGAACTTATGCAGCTCCACCATTTTTCATTTACCAAATATTGTGTTACAAGTATGTAAGATTTAAAAGTTTTTTTCAATGTTATTCTTAAAAATCTAATCATAAACAAATTCCATTTGCTCAAAGGTCAATCAGATTAAGAACTCTTAATGTTAAGCAGCGTTCAAAAAAAGTCAATACCAACTTTGAATAGTAAACAAGAATATATTTCTTTGAGTGACCTACTTTATCTATTTTAATGACCTACTTTATCTATTTTAACAGCATGTAATTCAACTGACTTTCAATGCCAAAATGAAATCCAGTGTGTGGCAGCTGATGTCATATGTGATGGATTTGATGATTGTAATGATGGCAGTGACGAAGCTGATTGTCCTTGTATGTATAAACTTTTTATTACCCTGTCGATGAATTCGGTAGGGTTATGTTTTTGACGCGTAATATTTCTTCTTTTTGGCGCCAATTTAATGTCTTTAAAGCGGGTGGAGTGGTGGTAACCGATTCTGACAAACCTTTTCGTAAGGGTACAAGGATTCCTTCATATTTGTTTCACCTGGTCACTAAAATTCACTACAGGATCATAGGGTCAAAATTGGGATTATTTCAAAATATTAAGTGCCTAGATGGTAGCTCTTCTGGTATGCAATGATGGTCACTACCATGTATTAGCCCGCATGTGCTGCCAATTTTCCACTAATATAGAATAAAAGATATTTCTAAAATATTATAAGATCCGAAATATGTGACAACTTACTCGCGGGCTCATTTTGGTTACAATGGTTAGATGGTTAGCGTCGTCTTATTTCCGTTTACACTTGCAGTCCAATGTCCTCCGGGAGAATCGCCATGTGATCTAGAAGATGCATGCCTACCAGATGATTGGTTTTGTGACAGCTTTACAGACTGTGTAGATGGGTCGGATGAAAGCGATGAACGATGTGAGTATAAGCAACCACAGAATAAGTAGTGGTGATCGATAACAATAACGGTAACATTAACAATACCGATAAATATATCGAACTATAATAGGGGTCACACTTAGACAATAAAATCCAGGCGTTTCGTTGATTCGTATTTGGTAATTAATAGTTACCGTTACGGTGAGAGGGCCAATTTAGGCGAGCTTTTATTAAAAAAAAAACCTCATTTGAACCTTAAATTCTTGAAACATTTTCTAACACAAATATGAAACATTACTCGAAACATTCTGCATTTGTATGAAGTTGAATCCCGCAAAATCGTTTTATCAACAAGAATGGAGAGGTACGGCAAAGAAACTTTTCATACTTGTTTTTATTTTGGTACCAAAATGATTCTGGCATTTAAAATTTGATACATAAATTCGTGTCGTACACAGCAGATTGCTAATCGTGTGAATTAAAGGAAATTCTTCTTCAAAAAAATATTGATTGATACATGTAATTGATGGTGTCTAACTTAAACACTTAAAAGAAAACTTATCATATTATGATTAAAATGGACAAAAATTAACAATGAATTGTATTTTATCTTTAATCCTCTACGTCAATTCTGATGAATTTGCTGCCTTTGCTGTTGGATACTGATGACGTCACTACAGGCTCAGGTATAGATTATTCAATATATTTTCATTTTATTATATGTAACTTGGGGAAATTTAATTTAGACACTTATGTTTAGCATACTTATCGATGATGAGTTTTGTAAGACGAAGAGATTGCCAACGAGGGGCATTGCAGTATTATCACAATATGTAAACTTTTGGACGTTTTTTCCCTCAGACCTGAACACGGTCTGGATCATTGTAAAGCGTTGTAAATTCGTGGCCATTACATGAGAAATCTTCCTTTCCTAAATGTAATTAACTTGTAATACTTGCATATGGTCTCATTTTTTAAGTTGGGACCCAATAAAAGGTGGTTTTGTTACATT
>JXSR01S037863.1:0-21848 GCA_000969725.1 Ophiothrix spiculata
AGTGTTCAAAGTGTTTCATAAATAATTTTATACTTATTAGTTGTTAGTTATTTACAACCGTTTTTAAAGATATTACGATGGTTCACAACAAAAAATCAACAAAAAATTTACAAAATATAAATTTTATATCATCCATATTGTCGTACACAGAAAGAACTAGCACATTACTATATTATAGGTAATTCTAAGTCAAAAACGGGTCATTAAGCTTATCCAAACAATTTTGTTTTTCCGGCAAAAAAACCCAACTCTTTGATATCAACTTTATGTCGACAAATATGTCGAAGTCGACAAAAAATTATTGCGACATGTCGACATGAAAAAACAGTCTTGACAGAAACCTTAGTGCGATCACTAAACATGTGTCAATGTAGCATACAGTATGTGCTGTAATGAAAAATGTCTTAAATTCAAAACCCTTTAATGATGTAAACTGAGGTTACCATAGTGAAGTTGTGCTGATATCAAGTGCGAAGTCTTGAGGCATTTTCAAGCAGCAAATTGACCATAAAATCAAAACGCTGCATTTTTTTGTTTTAGTGTAACTTATTATGCCCAAGACTTTGCACTTAACAAGCGGGTTCACTGCCACCTTCTGTTCAGTTCAATTATTGAAAAATTTCCATTTTAAAGCCATTTTCAAAGTGGCACATATGTTAATTTAAAACATGTTTCATGTTGGCACATATATTACTTGATCGCACATAACACATTCAACACAGCCCAGTGTGCATGCAGGCAGACGATATATGCAGACGTCATCACCCCGTTCAAGATACTTTATAACAGGAATAACTTTTCCAGCAATAGCAAGCAATGGGCCAGATAAAGAGTACAAGACAAACTTTGGCTCTACAGAACAATAAAAAGCAGAAAAGTGGGATAATGAATAGAATACAGGAGGTGGTCATGCATGTCAATAGATGATCAATGATAACATGGGAATGTGAAATGATTATAGTGAAATGAAAAAGATTCAGTCAGCGTGGCACAGCGCAATAAAAAAAAACATTAATAAAATATATATAGTTCATATAAAATACGTATTAAGCAGGACCTAACCCCAAATCTAGCAAATCAATAATAAAAAACCACTTTCAATGCCAATCTGTCAATATTATCAACTGGTTTGAAACAATTGTGACATTTTTGAACTTTGTCTTACCAAGGACTGGAGAGAGGAGCGGGATGGTAGTAATCAAACTACATTATTTTCTTGATTTTGGCATCAATGGAAAGAAGAGACCCTACTATACTATAGTACCAAACAACTTAACTTTAGGCATGTCAACTTCAAAGCAAGTTGTTTTTTCTAGGTTCAGGTATCATGAGTCAAAGAATCATTTCTACATGCTATCAAATAAACTGGAAACAATACAACTTTTCAGCTGAAATTTGAGTGAAAATATATTCTTTTTGAATTAGCAATTAAAAAAATGACATGGGGTTGACTTTACGGGCGGTGTAGTGGAAGGGCACAATTTGTAACACAACACAGGGACTTCCATTTGAAATATGCAGGGCTGTATCAAAACTTGGACTGAAGTTTTTTAGGGGAGCAATTGGGGTAGTTTGTTGGAAATTAAGATATTAATACCACCGTGCAAGGTGCTCTATTAATTGAGCTCTTATAAAACATTTTAGGGGAGCACAAACGGAAGTCCCTGCAACACCCATGTCATAGGTCTCACCGTAAATGACAATGGAATCTGCCAGTTAATTCAATTACAATTTGGTTGTCGAACCTCCTCACTACATAATCACCTATGCTATTCATTATTTTAAAGGTCTTTGACCCCAAAAATATTGTGATCTGATATGTTTAATTTGTAACCTTGTAAGTATCTTGGATGTGTTTCGCTTTGCTGACCTTGGTAAACTTTAAAACCAATTTCAGGATATTACCACCAATGACCTTTAATCATTGAATGATACATTAACCTACAATCTACAGGCACAATTACCTTGCTCATCATATACTTCGCAGCCTCAGGAGTCCACTGACCACCAACTGGTTGAACATTCTTCAGGCAACAGTGTACGGCCATAACTGGGACTTTAAGAAACTCTCCACTCAGCTTCTTAACAACATCACAGCTAACCAGTTCTTCATTCCCAAAATCAACAAACAAAACCTTGGCCATTCCACCGGATTGGTCTCCCACAGCTAAAGCTCTGTACCAACTGTTGTCTTCGCTAAACTTTGCCGCACAAAGTTCCCCTATCTTTGGCTTGTAACTCGGTATGCTAGGTTGACTGTAATATGTGTTCAAGTCTGGACCTAATCTTGCTATAGCTTCAGCATTGTCTGTTGTCGCAATATGGATGTAGAAACTTCCCGGATTGTTTACAAACACGACGGCAGCGCTGAATCCTGAAGCAGGGAGTGGGAGCTTGGGCAAAGAGTCCATGCTATCCTTGACTTCATTGAGGGCGTTATCCTCGACTTCATTGAGGGCAGCTACTTCTTGGTCTGGGAATTTGATGGCTAGGCCTGGAGATGCCCGCCCAGTAGTGGTTGCAGGGGCGGTTGCCTCGACTGCTACTCCCATTTTGAGCAGTTCTGCTCTCACATCCATCTCTTGAACGATGACATTCACTTGGCAAATAGTGCCGCTGGATTCCACCACGTGTACTTCACAAAGTTGGTTATGAACCTAGTTGAATGACAAACACACACACTTGCTAATTATTTTATCATTTTACACACCTTGGGTGGGTGTAATTTTCTTACACATGCAAATTCACTAGTACTAAAAACTGTTATTTTGCATGTTTATTTTACAAAATTTAATGCATGTGTAGACCTGTTTACATACTCGCTCGCCACCGCTCAATATTTTTCTACTTAAATCCAACATCTCTCCTCTGAATTCTGTATAGATTTGGACATATGGCTGAAAATGTATAGTTTACTGTACACCTATTTTTGATTTCTTGTGTAATCTACACAAGCTCATTCTCATGGTTGCATAGTACTTTTTGCCTTTGGAGAGAAAACAAGATGTGACATGTCACAGAATGCATTTTAAAGGTCAAAGTCAGTCAGTTATATGTATATTATACACACGCTAAAATTGGATTCTAACCCTTTGAGTGTTAATAGACAATCCAGTAGATTTCACTATCATAGGTAGTGGTATGGATTCTGGCCAAAACAACTGTTTATCTGACAATTAGCTACGAGGGACAAAAATGTGTATGGGTGCTTTTTGCCAATCAATGGACATTTGTTACAGGCAGGAGTGATAAAATGCATAAATATGGTACAAATACGCAGCAGGAAAAGTAGAAAATCATGCAATGACGCTCTTGACACATTTTCCTTCTTGTAACCCTGTTCAGGATACCTACCTATCAACCTAGCACATTCATTGTATCTAATAGCATATATGCCATGTCAACCTTTAAAACCCTTACATTGTTAAATAGATCAATTTTTATTTGGCAAAAACAGTGAATTACATAATGTAAATTTAGACTAATTATATTTAATCTTTCATGTCAGAGGACTTCATCAGATCTGTGGTTGATTTCATCAACATTAAAATGCATTGCAAGACCAAACGCATCATCATTAATTCATTGCAAATTTACGATCACCTTTTGACTTATCACAACGTTGTGATGTGTTGGAATTTCCCATGCAACATTTATATACATAGCCATGTACGCACGCTTGTGGTGGGTTTTTACGTCTTTGTGAAATACTGTCTAGCTGCTCACTGACCGTATCACAGCTACAACCCATCGCAACTGTTTATTGAAATCGACCATAGGTCATCTAATCCACTTTCACAGGAAACTTTCATCTGATCGATCTCTTTGATTGATCTGTATAGTAGTCATTTTTCAAGTCTTCACAAGTGAATCATATCCACAAGAGATAGTATGTCCCCTCCTCTTGCATACTTCCATGCCATGGAAAAAATGTATGACAATACACAAAAGGAACAAAACTATGAACAGAGAGGAGGGGACACACTATCTTTGTCATGTATAAAATTCACTTTTGACAGCTGGGAAAATTCACTTTTGACAGCTAGGAAAAAGATACGTCAGAGGAAAGTTTCCTGGGAAATTGGATTAGAAGACCAAATCTGAGCAAGTCCACTGATGTAAAGGACAAAATAAAATGGGACTTATTTATGAGCTTTGTGTATGATAAATAAATATGGCTTACCTTTATGTGAACAACATGCTCATTCCAATTTATTTATTGAACTTTCATAATGGGTAAGTACATGAAGGCAACAAACGAGTGGTATTCAATAAGTTTGTGGCCTAAGGTAGGAGATGAGTGGTGCACTTGTTATTAATGTGATGTAGTTCAACTCAACTGATGAAATTTTGGAAACTTTCGAATGATTATCTGCATTCACCTTTGTTTTACATAAACTTAATACTCACTAGTTAGGTTTCTCAGAGTTGATTTGTTTATTTTAAAACTGAAGAATCAACCTGAATTAAACTGACATGCTAATATTAACCTGAAAATTCAACAAAAGAAAGTGTGTGAAAATCCCTGATATCACAAAGGATATTTTTTATCGATTTTTAATGCTTAATCCTAAACTTTAGGTAAGTTTCAAATTCTGTAAAATTTAAATGAAAGCAGATATTTACTTGAAACTTTCCAAATATTCATTAATCAAGTTGATCTACATAATAACTGCACAGCTAATTTCTTTCTACCTCAGGCCACAAACTTATTGAACGTTCCTCGAACATGAAGGCAACATATGTATAAAGTTTTAAATAAACAGTGGGCAAACATGCGGCATATATGAAAGATGAAAATCAATCAACATACTTACCAATGGTTTAATTTTCTCAATGGCTTGTTCAGTCCAACTGCTGCCATTGGATGGCGCTACACCTGCTATGGCGCAGTGCAAAGCCAAAACGGGAAACTTGTTGAGCTCGTCAGTAATCTTGCCTATATCTCCAACTGGCACGGTCTCCTTGTTACCATAATCCACATAAAACACCTTGGCCATGTTGCCAGACATGCCCTCCATCACAGCTCTACACCAGGCGCCCTCGTATTTCGCAACCACCATGTTACTCAATGGCGGATTGGTAGGAGGACTCTGTTGGTAGTTAGTCAGAATCTGCTCCAGAGTGCTCATTTGTTGGGCATTCTCTTGAGGGAGCACATAGAAGCTACTGGGATTGTTAAACCAAATGACAGCACCGCTGAAGTTCTTCGAGGGTACTTTGGCCTGTGGATGAGGCGATTCTAAAGAGACAAGCGCATTTGTCTTATTACTTGGGGCACCATCGGATATTTTAGCACCTTGTTGTGGACTCTTCTTGAATTTCTGAAATGCACCTTGACTGGCAGCTTGTTGCAAATTGGGCTGCTTCCCCTGCGGACTCATCAAGGACTGACTTGGACTTTTCATTGGTTGCTGATTTGGTGACCGTACATTTGGGCCGTTCATTTGAGATCCAGGCGACGATGCCTGAGGAGACTTCATCCGGTTGGTTAGATTAGCAGCTAAGGCTAGGTTATACTTTAACATCTCCTCTCTGACTTTAAGGATTTCTCCATTCTTCATAGTCACCCTAATATCAACAAAGGCAACACCTGTTCTAGGTGAGGAGCCCTTTACCTTTACTTTGCACTGGCATCCAAGAATCTGTATATAGAATTAGACACAAATTAAGAAAAAAATGTGTGTAATGGTGTCAAAGCCAATTCTTCAGCTCTCTTCATCTAAATAAAATCTCAAACATTCTTATATCATTATTCTTACAATCCACATATTACACAACCAATCAGAAAGTATGAGTTCAACATATGTAGAGCCAAGGATTGCAGAGCTGTGCCCTTGTCTCTGTGGAGTACATCATTTCTGTAGTGGTAGTGTTTTAATAGTAATAGAGTTGCATTTAACTTGCTCCAAAAATTTGACAAATGAAATGCATAAATTTGCATTACTGGACCCTTACTTAGCCTAAATGGCTTTGTATTTGTAAATTCTTCATGCCTGCTTTGAGTTGAACGTGTAAAAGTAAACACAACTGAAAGATGCAGAGGAGCAATTTCTAAAAACCATTTAACATATTTCATGAAAAGATGAGTCATAACAAGTAGCTGGTGATTATTATTATTGTTATTACCAAGTTCTTCTAGAACAGTTCTTCTTCCCTAAAAAGAATAGAGCGCCTTACAATAAGAAACACGGAAAAGGATAAAAAAAACAATCAAAATCTACACAGGAAACAAGTGGTTTTTAAGCAGCCGCTTGACCACAGGGATGGATGTTGCCTCTTTCAGATCAATAGGAAATTCATTCCACAATCAAGGAGTACAAACAATTAATGAAGAATCACCAGTGCTCATTCTTGGGTTTGGCTTGGTGTGTGGCTGTGTTTCTATATGATTTAGTACGGAACCAAAAACTTACCTTCTCCTTCACTATACGTATTGTATCCTTGGGCCAGAATCTGTCGCCAGTCGGATTGCTGATGTCGTATATACCACACTGCATAGCCATCATGGGCACCTGTGCAAATTTCTCTTCCAGTCTGTAGATATCCTCCCAGTTAATGAAATCTTTAATGCCATAATCCACAAACAGCAGCTTTGGCCTGTCTTTGATGTCAAAGACTTTGGCTCTCCCCCAGTTTTCATTACGATTGGCCACCACAAAGTCGCCAACTTCTGGTCTATAGTCAGTTTTGGGGGCATTGCTGTAATGCTCCACTAAATCAGTTTTCAATTGGGTATCATTCGATACAGTCAGATAAAACTCTGAGGGATGATAAACCATGCACACCTTGGACTCGAATACAATCTCAGGAAGTGGTGCCATTGGGATAACAGGTTTACCACCATCTTGAGCACTTGTTGTTTGTTTCACAGGTTCTGCATTGACATCTAGCGCTGCCGTAACACTTTGTTGCGGTTCTGTCAATGCTGGTTTTGGTGGCGATGTGATCTCCTTCTTCACAGGTGATGGTCTCTGGTTAGGACTTTTAGCCAGGTCAGTTTTGATCAACTCTTGGTTAATGTTTATGGATGGACCATTACGAGGGTCGAAGGTCAACACAACATAATATACATCGTTGGATGACTTGACTACTCTGGTGCTCACAATCTGATTGGTGAGCTGTGGATAAATAGGACAAAAACACTAGTATAATGACATCAAGATATTTGGGTCTCTTAATTATGACTACAGCATACTACGCAAGATTTTCATAAAAACTTTGTACTAGATTGAAAACAGTTAAATTCCAATGCAGGAGCAACTACTGTAAAACATGTTAATTTTGCGAGGTATTTAATTTTACAAGGGAAAAGAATTTGCAAAATTAAATCCTTGCGAAAATATTGTCGAAGTTCATGTTTTGCTTATTAAGAAATGACATGCGAGCTCAATTCCACCTCAAAACAACCCTTTATCTCCACTACGTAATTCATAGTTGGGCAAGATTTCTTCCCTCACGTTAATACACCAGATGGTGGTCTACACTTTAAAGGATGATGATGATGACGATGATCGACAAACACACTGCACACGGCATAGCAAATCCTTTGTTCGTTAGTAGTACTCTAACAGAGATGAATCATACTTTGACTATAGGTGGTGCTGTTTATATATTTTTTCCAGGCAGGGTCGTCCCAACATCGTTTTTTTTTTTTTAAGGTTTTTAGTGTTATTTTTGTAAATACGGAACTTTTCTAAGATTTTTCAAAAATCTGGATTCCCAGAAAAGTGGCATCTCTGTTGTAAGCGACGTCAAGATTTACCCTTACTGCTTTTGAAAAAAAAATAGAACTGGAGACAGGAACTGGCCAAATGCACAACAAAATAGCAACAACCCATCTGAAACTGTCACTTTCATAAATCATGACAATTGAATTAAAGCAACCACATTCTACATACCTTCTTCTGCAAATACTCAATAGCTTCTTTGTTCCACGAATCCCCACCACCAGGAGTGCAAACATTTGCCAGCGAACACTTAATTGCCATGGCAGGTAGGGCAGCAAACTGTTCTGCCAACGGTTGCAAGCCAGCGACTTCAACATCTTCCACGGAGCCCCAGTCAACAAATTTCACTTTGGCCATGCCATCGTGGTTAGCCTGCAGGATGATGCATCTGCACCAGCAGCCTAAACTGCATTTGGCACAACACACAGCTCCCTTTGTAAATTTCTGCTCAGATGGCACCATGTCTTGATAGAACACACTAATTTTGTTGGTCAGGTCTTGAAACATCTCCACTTGCTCTGCATCAAAAATTTGGATGTACAAATCTTGGGGACTGTTCACTACTGTCACGTTAGCTTTAAAGAGTTGCTCAGCTGGGGGTTTAGTTGTACCAAGTGTGATGGGTTTTGTTACTGGTGCCCTGCTTTCCATGTGTGCGGCTGGTTTGCTCACTGGTTTTGATGGAGTTGGTGCTTTCTGTGCAGGGACAGGTGTTGCTTGACCTAATCCAATCTCAATCATCTGTTGTGATATATTCTTTCCTTCTAAAGAGATCATGTAACTGCCTGGTTTGTCCAATTTTACAGTCACAAGCTTGTCTTGTATCTACAGAAACAATAAAGAAAAGGTATAACATGCATCACTGTAATATGTTCAGGTTTAGGCAAGTTAGTTGTTAGGGCTTTTTAACTATGTATGCAAAGCGCTGTCGCCAATTATTATTACGCTGCCGTCAGGAAACCGTCACAATCATTTCGCATTAACTAATAGTCGCTGGCCAGGCGCGCATCCTATCTGCATTTAGATTGTAATGTTCCCCATAACAGCTACCCAATAACGCTCGGGTCGACGAAGCAATGAGGATTAAATGCCTTGCCCAAGGACGTAACTTGTTGGCCGTAGGGGGGCTCGAACTCGTGATATCATGATTTGGAGTCCTGCGCTACTCCACTAGACCACACGAGCTCCTCTTTCACATTGAATTTGCCCAGATGTTAATATGAACCTACCAAAAGAGCACCCGAGGCTGCCATTGGAATTTTAAAATTAAATGTGCACTTGACGCAAATGCATGGACATGTGCATGAGTTTTGAGTAGTGCAGATAGATCAATTCAAAAACAGAATTACGTCAACAAAAAGCAAATTACGCTTTAACCTCAATTACTTTTCAATTCACAATTCACTTCAATTACAATTGTATGATTTTGTGTATTTCCAATCATTTATCTGCCAAGTTAAAACTCATGACTAAAATTGTAGTCATCTGTTTGCAAAGGGTTAAGCCAAATTTAACAATAAATGCCTGCGTCTGCCAACTAATTTGATTCCATTTCTTTCATTGCATTGAATTTACATTGGTTATACTGATGGCTGCACAAATGATTTTAAAAACACATGGATACAGTATAGTTCTTGTCTTAACAAGACTTTCACAACTATGACTTTGGTGTACTGCAACAGTCACCAATAATTAGCACATCAATGAAACCATTATCTTTCAGATGGGTGTAGTACAATAAAGAATTGGAACATTTAGATATGGAATATTTCCAATATTGTTATAAACAGGAGCAAGATTAGGCCACACTAATTTAATTGTTTGTCTCAAAGCTCACCTAATGCTTCCAAACTATACCAGGTGTTGTTACACTTGCCATTTTTGCCATTCATTTTCCATCCATTGACAAACAATATGCTTGTTATTCTGCGATTTTGCGATCCACAGGAACGGGCACAGGACACGATATGTGATCTTTGACAGGGTTTTATATGACGCAATCGAAAAAAAAAAAAAAAAATATTAGATGTTAAATTCAAATGTTAATGCGCACGTTTAAAGTAACGCTCAAACAGCAGTAACGCACTGTCAGCTTTGAGACAAACAATTAAATTAGTGTGGCCTTAGCAAAACTAATACTAAAAGCGAACAAAATTGACACTTTTGCATAAAGAAGATTTCAAGCACATTTTGAGCCAAACAAATCAAGAGCAAAAATAAATGTAGTGCATAAATTTCTATTTTAACACCAACCTGCTGTTTGAGCCAGTCTGTTGCTTGACCACTCCACCTGTTACTGCCATCAGATGGGCTGACTCCGACTAAACAACCCATTCCTGCAGTTCTTGGGTACTTGGCCAACTCCTCGCTCAGCTTGTGCAAATTACCATTCACTTCTTCCTCATTACCGTAATCGATACATAGCACCCTGTAACCATTTGACGGAGTAAATGCAAGGACCTCCACTCGAACCCATGATCCAAAATTTGATTTGGTAACGCATATCTCTCCTATCTTTGGCTTGTAGGAGGAGGGGGGCACTGCTTCATAAGTTTCATTTACGCCACCCTCCAATAGTTGGAACTGCTCAATGTTCTCCTTTACTGCAATTTGAATATAAATTTCTGATGCGTTGTTTATCCAAGATACCACAGCCGCAAATTCACCAGTTGGTGCTTGAAACTTGGGTACCTTTACCAACGGGGCTGTAAATAAAAGACATAATGATATGTTAATCTAAAAAATATGTCCACGTGTAATTCTTACTCAACTCGGAAATGAGAATTATTCTTCCCTTATACATCTTGAGATTTTTTGCATTATTTGAGGTAATAATGGCAACATGCAAAGATTTGTTTTCAAATTCAAACCCATGATTTAATTCTATATCAATTAGCTCTGACTAACCCATTATCTAAGAGCAAAATCCACTACCCAACCATAGAAGGTCTATGAGCCAACCCCAGTAAGCTGGATAATACCTGACGGCTCAGCTTGAACGGCTCATGCTTGCTGTTGGTCACTAAATGGGATGCGAAGGAACTGACTTGTTCTATTATCAATTAGAGTTGAAGATAACAAAACAAAAAACACTGCCCTCTGGATTTGAAACCTTTTTTTGATTTGTCTGCAATCTGTGATATAAAAGCAATGTTTTACAAACAAATCTGAATCTCTTTCTCAAGATAGCATCAATACATACTTACAGACAATAGCCTCATACCCAGGATCTGTCTGCCAAATGCCTGCCAAATGCCTGTCAAAAATTTTCATTTTTTTTCCTGAAGGTTTTGATCAAATGTTTCAGAATATTTGAAGCTTGATTGTTACCGTACTACCAAATGTAAATAACCTGTAGGTACAATTTTGAAATATTGTCCGATCCTTTTTTTTATCAATAATTGCCCTACACTATACCTTGCTCTGCTTGAGGTGCACTTTGAGCAGCAGGTTCCTTTGTCTTTGTGGCTGGTACATAACTAACTTCTGCTAATTTGGATTTCAGAAGCTCCTCCCCAACATTCTTGCCGTTACACACAATTTGCACATATCGCTTGCCATCAATGACCTTGTGCACTTCTATTGCGCTGACTCGGTTCTCAATCTGGAAAAAAAATGATAACTTGGGTCAAATTAAAAGCAAAATAAGCACCCTAGGCTAACGTCACTTTCTGTGATATTTATTTTGATATATTGAATTGATTTGTACTTGGAAAATAAACTTAAACTGTCACTTTGGGCGGGAATTAATTTCTATCATGAGTTCAACTTGGAAAAAGTTGCTATAATACACCAAAGTTGTGTGATTGTGGTGGAAGAGGTGAGGCTTGGATGGGAGGATATAAAGAGCATGAGCAGTTGGGCATGAGAGAAGAGATCAACATCAGTCCATTAATTAGCCTTTACCGGATTTCCAATCTGTTTTACAGAATTTCAAATATTGTTAATTTGTTCCACTGAAATATGTTATGTTCTTGGTCAAACTGGCAAACTTAAAAAGCTCACTGTGGCTGTTATCAGAGTCCACTTAGGGATCACTTCAAAACTCAACCGGCGGTTGACAGCCCGAAACTAGCGGTTACTGCCATTGCTATATTTTTCTGAACAATTGCTACCGCCCAGAACCGCCGGTTCCGGGCGGTCAGCTGTCGGTTGAGTTTTGAAGCGGCCCCTTCTGGTTTTTGACATATAGCTTTGGAGATGAATGTCTTCAAATTCATTGTAAAATTTAATCTAATTCAAGATCCACATATGTGTACCGCCGCGGCAAAAGGGTCCAGTTGTCGGCTCGTACATGTTGCTCCTTGTAGCATATCTAATGTATGGTATTTGTATACATCAGATATGCTACAATGAGCAACATGTAGGAGTCGACAACTGGACCCTTTTGCCGCGGCTGTACACATATATGGTCAAAATACACACTGAAATGCCTATACTAAAATGTTCCTCAAAATGAAAATTCCATTTCCCAATTTGTGTTAGCTGAGATGGATCTTCCACTTACCGCTTTCATAAGTGCAATGGCCTTATCACTCCACATATTCTGACCAACAGGTGGGACCAACTTATCCAAACAAGACACATACGCCTTAGGAGGGATGTCCTTGAACTGCGCCCCCAAGGCACGGATGTTGTCGTTTTCAATCACGCTCTCATTGCCGTAATCCAAGAAGAACACCTTAGTGCTGAATGGACTCATGCGCTCCACAACCTGTCCCCTTGCCCATAGACCCTCAAACAGAGCCGCGCAAAAGTCGCCAACTTTAGGCACGAGGCCCTCGGGTTTGGAATTCTTATAGTGCTGTTCTAGATTCGCGCACAGGGTCCCGAGAATATCTGCATCATCTTTGACTTGAATGAAGAAATTGGACGGATCATTCACCCATACTATCATGCCCTCATGCACTTCAGGTTTGGTATTTTCTGTAGTGAAGAACAACAAAAATTGTGTATTATTTTATATTTTATAATCACCCTCGGAATTTTGTGATGGAAATCTCAGTTGGTTTATAGCTGTTCCTATGCGACCATCCACCATAAAGAGCTTTGGTTATTTTCACTTTCTTCCATATTTGAGATGATGTACATATTACCACATGCATAAGTGAAAGTTATGGTCAGGTAGTTTTATGCATCTCATTTTAACAAAGTGATACTTGTCTTATTTGGAGTCAATAGCATTGCTTGTGAAAATGTGAGAGACATAAAAGATCCAGAATATAGAATCAATAATTGTCTAAGCTGTATAATAATTCATTCTCACTTATAGACTTGATTAAATTTGTACTGTTAACATATTGTTTCATGAAAGGATTAATATTTCATTGAGTTTGTTTGACATTAGTCTTGACATGAGCTATAATGAGCAAAATTCATAGTGATGAAAAGACACATGCTTCAATCAAGCTGAGTTGTGGAAACCCTTAGCAGGTGTTTTCACATGTAGTGTCAAAGTTTGTTTTGTGGTAGATGGTAGCATGCAATGAGTACAGTAGTCTTAGGCAAATATGGTGATATGTGTGATCATTAGGCATCTTCATATCAAATTTAAACAAGATGGTTCGCGAACCAGTAGTCTCGCCTGTGTATCGACCGCCTACTTAATCATTCAGTTGTGGGAAAGGTCATACAACGGGGTCACCATTGGCACTTTTGATCACTGGTCCAAGACACACAATTTGACACCCTAATCGTTGAAATCGGACAAAGTTGAAAATTTGATCCCAACGGAAAGGTCGGAGGACGGGGTCACAATTGACACTTTTGATCTCTGGTCCAAGACGTACAATTTGACACCTTAATCTTTGAATCGGACAAAGTTGAAAATTTGATCCCAACGGAAAGGTCGGAGGACGGGGTCACAATTGACACTTTTGATCGCTGGTCCAAGACGAACAATTTGAGACCTTAACCTTTGAAATCGGACAAAGTTGAAAAATAAGCTACATTTTATGCATAAATTATGAAAATTAGGTACTTAATTAGCATATTTTGCTCTCAAATTGCAGCTCGCACAAGCGCACCTCTATCCACACCTACCCACCAAATTTCATGAATGTAGGGTGCACAATTTGTAAAATATGCCATTTAAAGCATTTTACGCATAAATTATGCAAATTAGGTACTTAATTAGCATATTTTGCGCCAAAATTGTTGCCTGATCCAGATCAGCTCCGGGTCTACCCAGTCACCAAATAACATTAAGGTAGGGCATGGGGTTTTTTGAGATACGCCCCGGACGGCGGATGCCGGACAGAAAATTGCATCGCTGTGTCTCTTCTGAAAATTTTCAGGCGAGACAAAAAAAACCACCAAAACAAAACAGAAAAAGGAAAAACAGTAAGACAATAGAAATGGACATTGCTATCTTATACATTTCTCTGTGAACTGTGTTAATACGTCAATTTCTGTTTGTCTATAGGCAGAAGCGGACCTACGTCATACGCCGCACACCGATCTAAAAATAACTTGTGCTGGACTTTGTGCATAGTGAAAACAACCAATACTTAAGCCAGGTATCCCTTCATTTTCTATCTGAAAATCTGTGAAACAATGAGCTGTATGTCATCTTGTTGCGATTTGCCACAACATGATTTAGGCATCTATAGTATTTTTTTTAGTCAGGGCACCTCATTAAAAGTTATTGGTCTTTCCACTCATGGTGAGAGGTAAAAGGATTTGCATTCATACAACCAATAGAATTGAAGTTTTGAGAAAGGCCATATAGTAAAACATTATGGTATTCGTTATCTGATTGGAAGCAAAAGCTTTGAAGGTGTTTGTTATTATTTGATTACTACTTCAAACACATTTCAGCATAATTTCTTCGCTGATTATAAATTATATCATATTTATAAAATTAAATAACCTCAACGAAGCATGGTTTGAACATTTAAATGTCCAATAAGTACAGATATATTTTTGTGATGGTGAAATAGTTACAAGAGCATGCATAATCTTTCATCTCATATCTCATATCTTTATTTCCATAAAATACAACAAAATATAACATTAAACACAACAGTTTTATGGAGGAAAGGACTGGAAGGCCAGTAAGGCATGATAATAGTCCTCCCCTGAAATAAATCACAAGTTCCAGACAAAGGCATAGAGAACAAACAAAAAAACGATTAAACACATTAACATTTTTGTTAGGCCTATTGGATCATGTTACATTGATCTGTGTATCAATTCTTTTCAAATCCTCTGAACCATATAAAAGTCTTTCATGCTCATTACTCTGTTACCAGCTTTTGGAGATAATATACCATTGATATTTGCTGTACAAGTAGTCAAGTTAGTTGCCCCACAGTAAATATATAGGCCTATTATAAACCAAACCTCACATTAACGCAATGCATGCAGGGATTGTACTCATTGATGAGAGGATCCTTGTCAAAAATATCTACCTGTGTCATTATGCAAGAGGTGCCCTGACTAAAAAAAAATATTATAAATTGTTTTCTCCATAGACTTGTATTGGAAGTCGGCAGTTGTTTTCACCACACAAACCGGGCAATGGTCCTGGATATAAAACAAGACACTCGGATGTCCGCTCCTGCCTATTTAGCAGAATTAAACCCATGCCCCTGGCAATCATTGAATATGATAACTTCATATCGTACCTTGAGGACTAGCTGGGTCCACAGTTGAAAGTTCCTGTGCAAATCCAGCGTCTGCCAAGATACTGTTGAATGAGACTTGGGGATCCTCACTGTCAGGATTGAAGAGTTCCACTTCAAGGTGATCGTCATGTTTATGCACAACAGAGGCTTCAACACCACCGCCACATATCCAATTCTGCAAAATATCAAGTTAAATACATCAAATATGGGTTCACTATACTGCCCCTTATAGCAAAAGGGCCCAACTGACACTTTTCAGTTCAAAATGAGCATTTTATGTACAAGTCAATGGGAGTTAGCCACAGTAATTGGCAATTATCTCAGAATTATCAATATACCAGTTAGACCCTTTTGCCTTTTGGGCAGTAAAATCAAAATAATGATAGTAAGCAAGTGCAATAAAATATTTATTTTAGATTTTAAGAGTTGCCTGTGACAACAGAACCATAAATTGTATATTGCAGAATCTGTATCATAAATTTCTAGCGACTAGACTATTTATTTGATCAATGCTATCTTGTTCAAAGATATGTTCAATCCAAAAATTGTATTCAGATGTGGTAACATAAAAATGAACATCAACTAAAATTTTGACAAAAACATACCCTGCATCTTTATTTTGGCTATTTTAGACATCTTAAACATGATCTACATGGTCACTGAGAAAAAATACTAATTTTTTGCTGTGTTTTTCTTGCATGAAATCAACCTCTGATTACATGTACCCTTTAAACACACTCTTCCTTGGTCTGCCTATATGACCAGCTCCATCATCATATTCAAACTAATCTTTTTATGCAAATGTAACCTTACTATGAATGACTTTCCAATGGTTTCGGGCCATTCTTCTCCGGGTCGTTGTACACCAGCTAGGACCAGACGTAATGCTTGGTAGGGTTGTTGGCAAAACTGAGCGGGTAATTTATGGCAGTCGTTGATGTCCACTTCCTCTCTGTTACCATAGTCAACGAAATGCACACTGCACTTCTGAGGTGTCGTTATGTGATTGACCTGGGCGCGGTACCATTTGCCATCCTCTTGGTATCGACATGCTATCAATTGTCCAGAATCTGGCCTGGAAAGAGGGGCGAAGAATTTAATACAATTAAATTGTGTTACATGTTATTTAAATTATGAACAGAAATCTGGGATTGTATCTGCCAAGATATCTGTTGGGGTTGCAATGATATCTTAGATTTGAATGTTATGATATTTTCTGAGAACCAACAGAATTTTTATGGTTTATGGTTTCCGCTAATGATTCAACACATACCATCATCTGTGATCCTATTTGCATTACCTCCCCTGACAAAGTCCCATGACCATGCCACATGTAATTTGAGAAGTGTTGCAATGAAAATGCATAACCTTTGCATACTTGGAACTCTTTTCCAGTCTGGGGATAGTTTAGCTACACTCCAACCCCCACATGTTCAATGTTCAATGTTCAATGTTTATTTTTCCATAAGACAAAATATATAACAATGCAATAATATAAATCGTACAATAAATAGAATACTGAAATTATGTCTACGGAGGAGTAGACCAGAAGGCCAATAAGGCCAGATAAGAGCCTACCCCATTGAATGAAAATTGTTTCAAGAAAAAGGAATGTTCACAATACAAAACAAGACAACACAAAAAGGATGCCAGCCCAAAATAAAAGTGCGAGTTAATGTTTAAATTCAATCATAATTTTGAATAAAAGATGCTTTGAGTTGTTTACGAAAATGTTTGACAGTTTTGGATTCTTTTATTTCTTTAGATAGTGAATTCCACAAATTTGGACCAGATGAACGGGTGCTCCGATCAGAAAAAACTTTTCTATTCTTTGTCACACTAAGATTAGTGGCATATCTTGTTTGGTAATCATGAACTTCCGAACGTTTTGTAAAATAATATGTAAATGCAGTTGGTAAATCGTTGATGGAAAATCTGTACATAAATACCCCTAGTTCAAGTGTATACATATCAGCAACAGTAAGCAACTTAAGTTTTGCAAATAAAGGTGCCGTATGAGCTCTATAATGACTATTTGAAATCGTTCTTATTGCCCATTTTTGAATTTTTATCAATTTCTCTAAATATGATTTGCATGTATTTCCCCAAATTAGGATACCATAAGATAGATATGGTAATATTAGAGTACAATAAAGTGTGTGCAATATGCGAGCAGGAATGGAGTGTTTTAGCCTGTTAATAACCCCTATGTTCCTGGACACAGTTTTTGTTATACAATTGATATGATGTTTCCATGTTAAGCATTCATCAACGAGTATTCCAAGAAATTTTGTAAATTGAACTCTTTCAAGCACTGTATCATCGAGAACGACTTTCAAATTACTGAGTGTTTTGTTTGATGTCATGTGAGGTGTTCCTAAAATCATAAAATTAGTTTTACTGGCATTTACTGACAATTTATTGGCTCTAAACCAATTACTGACTTCTTCGAGTTCTTTATTAATTACATTGATTTTGTTTCGAATATCTTTATCAGAATATATAATAGTTGTATCGTCAGCAAAAAGTATAAATTCAAGTATATTGGAAGTATGTGTGATATCATTAACATATAAAATGAACAGCAGTGGACCCAAAATAGAACCCTGTGGAACACCACACGCAATACTTTGGATGTTGGAATTGTACTCATTGAAAGTAACAAATTGTTTCCTATTATTCAAATAACTCTTAAACCATTCCAATACTATTCCCCGGAATCCATAATGCTCTAATTTGTGAAGTAGTATGCCATGATCAATGGTGTCGAACGCCTTTGATAGATCTAAAAATATTCCAAGTGTTGTTTCATCTTTTTCAACGGCAGTATTAATTTTGTCTACAAGTTGCTCGACGGCCATAAAAGTTGAATGTTTTGGGCGAAAACCAAATTGTTTGTCATTAAGGATTCCGTGAATATTAATATATTCAACACATCTATTAAACACAAGTCTTTCAAGAATTTTGGAAAAGCATGGGAGAAGTGAAACGGGGCGATAATTGGAAAAAATATTAGCATCTGACTTTTTGTATATAGGAATAACCTTTGCTATCTTAAGATTGTTTGGTACAATACCAGATGTCAATGATAAGTTAAAGATGCTCATAAATGGTTTGGCAATTTCATTGCTTACTTTTTTAACAATAAAATTACCTATGCTGTCATTAATCATTGCAAGTACCAAACATACCCTTGGCACAAGGACAGTCACAGGTAGCTATACTACAAAACATAATGCAGTCATGAACATAAATGTGAAGGTCTAAAAATCAAATTTCTATACTATTTTGCAGAAATATGAATTTTGCTGACTGTTGCTCAATTTAGCGGAAGAAATGGTTCAAAGGGGAAAACATTTCATAGTCATATGTACAATATCAATTCTCAGAATATAAATCCGAGTAGTACTAATCGCCAGTCTGAATCAAGTTAGACTGCAGAATTGAGAACAAATCAAAAAAAATTGGGAGCTTGTCTCTTGATTGCTTCAATAAAGTTTCACCATACATATGGCTCCAATAATCCTTGGATTTTAAAGGAAACATGTGGTAAGATTGACACAATCAGTGCAACTAATGAGTGCTGAGGCCATGTGTAGTTGAAGTCAGGGATGCATAGAGCACCAATAATCACCCACACTTCTCGTCTAGTAATCAACCAAGCTCTCACTAGTCTGTTGGTTTGAAGTTATTGTGGGGCCCATTGAAAATACACGCAAATATTTTGGCTATGGTTTCAATCGCCACTGTTTTTTCATGTAAGGATGATTTGAAAAAACCAAAAAACACACAAAACTAATGAATAAATTTGCATACCTCCTAAAGAGCTTCTCAAAAATGCCATCTTGTTTCTAGCAGAGGCTGATTGTTGTCACTGAATTATTTCTTTTTTCCCCTGAAATTTTGACACTTACAAATTGATAGGTCGTAATCAAAACCTAGTCAGCCAGGGTAATTCTGACACGATTGAAATGTACAAATTTTACTTCTCAGAGAGACAGCCAGCAAGATGAGAATCTTTGCCAAAGAAGCAATCTTGAACCAACCCATCTCTGCTTTGCAGAAATTGTTAAAGATTGCAGTCATAAAGTCATGACTCTGTCCTGAAGTGACCAAACCGCTCTGATTGGCTCAGCCAGTGTTGTAGTCTTTATCATTTCTCTACTTCAATAATCGTTACTTACAGATGGACAGGCTGTCCTGGTTGGACCATAACCCCAGGGTCATTGAGCCTTCCTTGCATCTCTGTAATCTCCGAATTATTCTGAGTCAAGGTGCCATAGATGATATCCATGTTGAGTATGTGGCATAGTGTAATGGCATGTCTACTTCCTTCTGAGATGGTGTCCATGACAGACTTGTGCCCTGATGTTGCTTGTGTACCTGACTTGGATTGGTGGCCTGTGGATGGCTTGGCTAGATGAGCTTCGATCATTACCTTAGATATAGGCACTATATGAGAACCAAACAATAAAATAAAACAAATGAATTTTGGATAAGAGTATGCTCCAGAAATCAACTGGATATTCAAAAGCAGGCCTAGAACTTCACACAATTGAAAGCATGACTCTGCCACACAACCAAGCCAAGAAGATAATAGGTTATGCATCTGACGCATACTGCTCTACCTGATTTTTCAAATAATGTTTATTGTACGCTTGTATTCTCTTACGTTACACAGTAAGCTTTTGACAAAAGTGCACCGGTTGACCGGACCGTGATCGAAGGAAAACAATACCATGCAAAATTTCCCGCTGGCACTCAATCCCTATAAGTCTCGATCAAAATAGTAATACTAACCGGTCGATCTACCGAGGTAAATTGTCCGAACTAGAGGGGTTAAATCAACCTATTTTCAAGTAATATATTGAATGAAAAATTTGTAATTTTTTTGAAAAAAACTCTTTCGGTATTACCCGGTGCGATAAAGGTTTAAAGTGGTGACATTTTCCGACACATAGGTCGCCATCTTGTTAAGGTAGCTCTAACGGCTATTTACACATGTCAGAAAATTAGCTATAAAGTGAATAGCTTTTGGGAATGGGAACTAAAACTTATTTCCATTTAAAGAAAACATTTCAAAGGTAACATATATTAAGTTTTATAATATTCGGCCAATTTCTTATGTTTTTCTTTATTTTTTGAAAATTCCCTAAAAAATGTTTGAATTTTCATGTCAAGAGGGAATGTGCTATGACATTCAAATCTTAGGGACTGGTGAAGGATTAAAATAGCTAAATTCTCTCGTGGGCTTTTTGCAATAAAGTGTTTTATTTTCAAGAAAAATGATTTTTTAGTTCCTAAATTTAGGCATATTTTCAAACACCTATAAAATTTTCTAGAAACACTTAAATTTTAAAAGCCAACGAGAGATTGTTGCAAATTTGATAAGCTTTCATTAGACACCTTGTTTGTTAAAATTGAAGAATGGGAAGCATGAATGAAAATTATGAGAAGTCTGACTATTCAGTGTTTCTAGATATTAACACAATAATATTTGGGAAGTAGAAACATTAGAAGTCTCTCGTTCGTAAACAATGAAGGGAATTTTTTCAAAACAAAATTTATGACAATCTGTGATCAGTTTGCAATGCAAAGAAAAAAAAAGTAGTTACATTTGTTAACTACTGCCACAGAAATAAATTCTTTTGTAAATAGTATTATTTTCAGAAATCAAAAACGCTTCGATGGAAAAAAAAAATCAAAATTTGGAATACAAGTTTTTTTCATCATTTTGCACATTCTGTGAAATTTTGAACAAATTCTGTGCAGGACACCGTAGCCATTAGAACCACCTTAAGTGAAATTGTAATTGCGCATGTGTAGTTCATGGTAGTTAGAAGTTAGATAATGTCAGCGCATGCTCTGTTTATTTTATTTTCACCCTTATATGAGTTATGAACATCGCCATCTAGTGACAATGATAATAACATAATAAACACGGTTCATTTTTTCTCAATCGAAGTGCAAATGACAATTTCTTAGTGGATAAAATGCATTTTATCTGGACAGCTTTCGCGTCTTTTGTGTTTTCGTCTACCACATATTTCTTACGTAACACAAGTTTTACGTTTGTGTAATGGTACAACCGTGTTTCGTTTACAAGCTTTAATGTTTAGTGGCAAATAACGGTACGGGAGAACGGCTCGATCCAGTAGCCTGCTCGATGCAGTAGCCTACTTGATCGAGCCGCCTTGTACAGCTGGATTCAGGTGCTTCATTCAGTCGCGACGGACTGTTAACATTATAGTACGTGAATCAAAAGACAAAAATTGTGCACAGATTATAGATAACTTTGACCTCGATAAAAGCACTAAATCAAAAATATGTTGATGTTTTAGTAAAGCAGATTTGATATAGTTTCAAATGAATGAAAAAAGATAGAAATCGGCTGAAAAATAAGTACGATATGACCAATTTTTGTAAGTTCGTCATTACACACTGAAATGGACACTCAACGGCGTACGCACTATCACTGCCATAAAAAACA
>JXSR01S037868.1:5537-20802 GCA_000969725.1 Ophiothrix spiculata
AACAGGGATTCTCAACTAGCGGTGCGCCTGCAAAATTTAGCGCTTTGAAAAACTCTTTAAAAATAAAGATAATACATTAGAAATACACTGAGAAATAGGCAAGTTGGGTACATTCCCCTACAATTTTTTCATTTATGTGGCGCATTGTACAGAATAGTGTGAGACCCCTGGTTTAAACCTTTCAATCTGAGGAACCTCAAGTTTCATCACTTCAATTCTGGTACAGTAAACAAATACATTTCATACTTAATTTATAAACAAACTCCACACCACAATTGACTCTAATCATAATACCATTTATTTCACAAGTCTACAACACCGCTTTAGAAAACCTTTGAATAAATATCAAAATGTCTCACAATAGCTAATGACATAAACCAGATCTAAACATATACTGTAAAGCACTTTAATTTCACGGCATTAAAATTTAGCGAATTTCGAAACCCTCACTTTTTGGGTGCATTTTAATTTCACTAATTTGAATCATTCAATGGTATGTTAACAATTATTTTAGCGACATTTTAATTTAGCGAATTGTGATACTAGTGAAATTAGCGAAATTAAAATGCTAGCGAAATTTTCATGCTTTACAGTATTACTGAAGATGTTAGTAAGACAATATAAATCATCATCATCTGTGACTGACCATCACAAAAGATCAGTCAAATCATTTCCAGTTTATGAAGACTAAAATGACACTTGAATGAGCTTCACTTGACATCCGCAAGCTCAAAAGTTGATATGGAGTGAAAAAGGAAACAAGATAAATATGTTCAAATATCAGTAAGCCATATGTTTTCTGTTGGTAGTCCTGAGATAAAAACAAAAGCTGTTTATTTGTCCTTTTCTGACGGACCCTAATTTTGAACATCTAGGAATTTTTTTTTAATGTACAAAAGAACACAATCCTAATTGAATACGCTAGAATAAGAACATCCCAACTCTGTGTGCTGCCTTCTGTTAATCATATTTATAAAATATAAATGCATACACATTTCTGAAAATGCTTTCACATCACTAAAATAGCATTAATATGTCAATATCCTAATCATAGTGTCATATTTGACCTTGTAGTTTACTTTTTTAGACATTGTTAGATAATTGTTATAGTGCATAATTGTTATATTAAACAGTCATAATAAGAACATCCCAACTCCATGAGCTCCTCTCTGCAACTATATGCTAGGAAAATTATCTAACAATGTCTAACAAAGTCAAGTCAACTACATGGTCAAATGCATAAATGGTCAAATGTGACACTATGATTGAGACATAGAAATGCTTTCTAGTGATTTGAAAGCATTTTTCTAGATTTACATGCATTTATATTTTACATAACTTAACAGAAGGCAGCACATGGAGTTGGGATGTTCTTATTCTAGCGTATTCAATTGTCAAATTTCCAGAAAAAACATCTTTTTCTATGCAATTCTTCCAGGCAAAGTAATTCAGTAAACAAGAATGTTATCCAGTTCATTTGATATTCTACATCATTTTAATATACTGTAAACGCCAATATTTTCGCGTTCAGTAATTTTCGCGCAAAATTTTGCGCTATTTTGAATCATTTCGCGCATGTTTATTTTTGCGCTTGTGATTTTTTTTAAAAGTGCGGGGTATAAATAACCACTTTTGGCCTACATTTATTTTCGCTCTATTTCCCAAAATTAAAGCCTTCTCATGTATTTTAACCTGTGTTATAAAAATGATGTTTACTGATTTTCCCGCTCCTTTGTGATGGATGGTCACATTGAAGATGGTTTCAGACAAGTACGTCTGTTTGTCAAATGAAACTGCTGTAAATGAGCATATCTTTGACATTCAAAAGTGTCGCCCTGCAGAACTACAATCATGACAGACAGTCAAAAAACAGCTTTATATGAGGCTACAATCAAAACTACCAAATTTTTATTTTTTTTGTCTTTTATATACAAATAATTTATATAAAAACACAATATCACCAAATATTAGTGATTTACAATGGTCCGGATGTAATGTTTGCATGAGACATGGGGCAACACAGATTTTAGTCGCGTGTTCCAGTATATGTGCGACTCATTACGATTTTCAAGCAAAAGCTTGTCAAATATTCACCAAAAAATTACACCCTTATTAAATCAAACATCAAGAAGCAAACTAGCAGTCCCCAAACGAAAAGACCTGCTCACTTCTCTGATATGTATGAAATACTGCGCTTTGTCTACACAATACAGCGCTGACTATTCATTGGCATGAACAAAGCCATGGGATACTAAAGTGGGTCAAACAATGGACAGACAAGACTAAACAGTGAATATTCAGCAATAAATACGTAGCAAACATTTTAGGGACATAATCAATTTACAAGAAAGCATCTCGCCTGAGCAGAGCAGGGATGAGCCGATTTAATACATGGGACAAGCAGTAATTATCAATTAGATCGTTATCACCTATTGGTATTATTGACCATTATATTACTTGATTTTTGTCACAGTTGGGTGAAATGGGTGAGGTAAAATTACTCTACTTAATGGGTGGAGTGTCCTGAGCGATTGTTCATTTCTAAATTGGTCATGTCCCTTACTGCAATGAAGTATCACATAGAACAATAACAGTAGCAAACATGTTAATCTTGGTTGCTTTCACTCATGGTGTTGCTATACACCACTTACAAATTAGTCCTGATAGACTTTATTGACAAAAGTACGAGAAATCCTTATTAACAACAAATATCAAACAAGTCCTGAACAAATGATATGACAGCTAATTTCAACATGATAATACAACCCCTCTTGCCAAAACACACTAGCGAGACATTCGCTCACTTTTTTATTCCCTTCTGAGAGAATTTTGCTTTGCCCAACAGATATTCACTTACTAATGCATGTACATAAGACTGATATGAATAGACATTCTCTTGTACTTCAAATAAATATTTAGGAGTTAATATTGATGAGGGAGCGATTGTTGATAGCAAACATTCCTTAAGCAAGCATATATGTTTAGAGGTACAACTTAACAGGGTCTACATTGTGATGTCTAAATCTGGATGAGTGAAATGTTTCTGTATCTGTTTACAAAATAATCGGAAACACTATTAAATGCAAATCTGTTATCCATAGGTATATCAATTTTTCAGAATACTAAGTGGCCTAATTCCCAAAAAATTAACACTCAAATTGTGAACACAAATATATCACCTTTATCAAATGTCTTATACGCTTAATATTCCATCAACTGACAAACCTTCAAAAAGGGAAACAGATTTCTCTTGTAATGTAACATATAACATAAGACAATGAATGTAAATTTCAAGTCTCTTGGGGTGTTTGTTTGGGAATAATGTCCAATCGTATGAAAGATGGAAAGGGTCAAATGTCACTTTCTCCTTTCTTTAAACACTGAATCCACTGTACCAGAACCTGACCATGATCTAGCCAAATATGACATGTACGAATTCCTTTCATGATAATACCATGATATTTTCTAATAAGTATCCATATAATACGATCACTTCTTTTTCTTCTGTTTTCCTCCGGTTGGGGTTGGTTCTGCTTTACGCTTTTCACCTTTAGGAGTTCCCTGAAATTGAAAGAAAAGAAACTTGTTTAAAATACGTAACACATAGTCCAATTTAAACCTACGAGAAAGAAGAAAAGAAAACACATGTTTTATACTTCCTGTTTTCCCAGTTCATCATACAGATATGATCCTAGATTTCATTCATAAAATATGACACACTGTCAGCACATGGCATTTCCACAAGCTTAAAAACATCCAATAACATCATTTTTATATCAAAAAACCTAGAATCATACAAAAAATCATGCTTTAATAGTTAACTTATCCAATCAATATGAATGAATTCGGGTTTCTTCTGATATTTGATATTCCATTACCATGACAATGGCTGATATACAAATATGCAACAAGTACAAATATCATTGAAAGGTACCACATTTTTTTTTTCATTAGCCCACCATCACCTTATAACCATATCGTCACGCTAATAAAATAATAACGTAAGTGACAAGGCTGCCGTATGTGCAATTATATCCTACATTTCTATGAAAACACATTCAAGTTGGGTAAACAGTAGAAGTGGGCTTACTTCAATTGGGGCAAATCCCGGTATATACAAAACATGTTCAATTGAGTGTGCAATATCAACCATCCTCAGAAAGCTAATGGGGAGTGCTGTGCTTTACATCATTTTGATTGAAATCAATATCAATTGTTAATGATGTGTTATGATTGGTGAGTGCAATTATGTTAGACAAAGTGCGCCTTAGAAGAATGAGTATACACAGAAATGTCATATGGCAGCCATGTCACTTACGCCATTATTTTATTACCGTGACGATATAGAATATGGCATATTTCACGAGAGAATGTAGCAATACCATAGCAGACTAAGAAAAACACAATTTTCTCTGTATTGTGTCTTAGGCATTTACACTTGACATGTTTTGTTGTTTAAAATTAACATATCTGTAGAAGGCTGACGTTGGAAAAGTTTGAGCCATAATCATTTTATGGTTTTCAAGTTATAAGACATGCTAACATGCTAAAGTTACATTGTTTGATGGACACACCAATTCCCATTTTTGTCCATCAAACAACATTCGCCTGAAAAACCCTATTTTGTTTTTAAAAACAGAAATAAACTTGAGATATTCTGGAAATTAGTTTTAAATGATTAATTTTGTTGATATACATAATCTATATTACTTTCAGTCAAGTTCATTTTCAAGAAGGTGGAAAAAAACCATCTTGACTGCTAATGTTACATTTTTCTGGTAAGTGCTGCCTATTTTAAAAATGTCAGCATTTATAAAGTAAAATTGGATTCTTAAATATGTATTTCCATGTACTGTGTCAATATAAATGAATATATGGGACACTGACCAAGTTTGACACTTCGAAATCACTTCAAATCTCATTTTTTGTGCAAAACTGGGAATAAATGGTACCCTCTATCGTGAGATATGCCTTAGGCCAAAAAAAACAATTATGTTTGTTTGCCCTCCGCGACCGACCCTAAAAATGCCAAAAATTTGGGTCGCGATTTTAGTTTATTTATTTTTTCTTCAAACATGTAAAATATGAAAACTCAATATTTTCGATGTAAAATGTAAAATTTAGCAGTGTGAAGTCACATTTAGTAGTATAAAATGCATATTTCCTCTAAATAATGACCCACAATTTTTGATTAAGCCCTGCATTGCTTGGTATTCACGATAAAATCCATGGAATGACATCATATGTGTAGAGTAAAAAAAAAAAAAGATTAACCGACCGACCGACCCAAAATTTTAATTTTTCAACTGGAGGGCAAACAAACAATTTTTTTTTTGGCCTTATTGTCAGACACCTGTCCAGGGCTGTTTTTCATAAAGCTATTTAAGAATATTCTTAAGTATAAATTTGTAAAGTTACTTCAGAACAAGAAACTTTTGAACATTTTCAACTTGGAAGTGATCAAATTTCCCAACTTAAGGCCAATATATTTTTAGGAGATAATTTCACCGTGTTTGCTGTGCTCACCTTGGCTGGGGTACTGACTTTGTTCTTTCCTTTCTTCCTCTCAGCTCTCTCCTTCTCTTCTAATTCCTGGTTCTCTCTCTCTATCAAGGTAATCAGAGTATTACACCTACGCTGCAGCTCCTGCAAATATTACAAAAAAAAAGTAAATGGTATTTTATATAGGATTCCCATTTTGATTTGCTCTGTTCATCAGAGGACTTCTGATGATCTGATTCTTAATACGGTTGACGCTGCTTAATCCGCATCCTCTTAAATGGGATTTTTGGATAATTGACATGTTCAGCCAGGAAACTGTTTCTTTATGTACAAAATTGACTTGTTAATCGGGACATTCAACTTTGGGGACACTCCTCCTGATAAACAAGATATTTTTTTGGAAAAAATGCATTAATTTGATGAAAATTTCCTAAAATTATGATGATAAAGTTAATTTTATGCAAGAAAATTGCAAATACGGGCCAAAAATCTAAAAGTTAACCACAATCCCAAATTCTGTTGAAAATCTCATCAAAAACCTTCATCTAATCAAGGTCTCTAAAATTCTTTCACTGTGTCCACTTTTTGTCAGGTCATGAATTTAGTGTATATTTTGGTGTGAAAACATCTCACTTATATGGCGATTTCTGTATTTTGTTTAATCGGGATAGCTGGTTAATTGGGATATTTTTGCCACTCCCGAGGTGTCCCAATTAAGCGGCGTCAACTTTACATATATAGTCTTCATCTGATAAGATGGCCTGAACACTTACGTGCATAAAGGGGGGTCCCATATGGACCCTGGATTTTGTTTCTCATGCATAAAGCGCAAAAACGCAACATAACCCAATAACAGTTGTAATTGTCAAGATATGTAATTGTCAAGATAGGGGTTGCACATAATTTCGTGCAAAAAAATTCAAATCGGTCGCATCGTTTTTGAGATAATTAGCATAAACTGGTAAAACAATGGCGCTGTTCAAATTTTGTATTTTGTCCCTAAACACGAAACGAAACAACTTTTTATTTCAGCAATGCAATTGTAATAATAGTCTTCTATAATGAGCCAAATTTCATTGAAAAAATGGAAATTTGACACAAATGAGAAGGTTTTAAAGATAAATAATGTGGAGAACATTGTTTTTAAAGTGATCAAAATCTTGGGTCAACATGGACCAAGCGTGGCGATAAGTTGCATATCTGCGTCCTGGACTCGCCAAATTGCATCCCGGACTCACCAAATTCTGAGTTTTGTTGTAGTTTATAAATGCTTTAAGTCTCCCAAGATTTTGGGTCTGCCACTACAATTGATATGACCCCCCCCCCTTCTGCACTAACGGGATTCTAAAACACCTTATGCACTCAAGTGTTAACAGTCTGATCAAAATAGCAGGGACTTCCGTTTGAGCAGAGTGAGCCCTACAGAGCCACCCTCCTCCCCTCAAATGCTTAAAGGAGCTTGGTCCGATTTTTCAAAATTTGGTTTTCAATGTCATGTAAAAGAAGACCACTCAAGAGATTTAAGTTTCAAATTTCAACTGAATCGGTCAAACCGTTTTGATTTTATGGGCAATTTTGTATTTCAGAGCTGCCTATATGTTACTGTGTAAAATTAATTATGGTAACCATAATTAGACACATTTTCGTATATATCTCCAAAACGGAACATAACTCAGACGTGAAATTTCACATGAGTTATGAGAAAAATATGAGCAACATTTTGGTACCAAAATCTCAAAAAGTTTGAACAAATGTTGGGGCAATCGGACCATGCTCCTTTAATGGGAGCTCAATTAATAGAGCACCTTGCATGATGGTATTAACATAGTCTATTTCCAGATAGCTCACCTAAAGAACTTCAGGAGAGCTATTGATAAAGCACCTGCAAATTTCAAATGGAAGTCCCTGAAATAGATTTTGGGAGTATGAAACCAAAACATTGGCCGTACGTGTGCTGTGTCAGGAAGTCCCCCAGTTTCCTAACACAGCACACCGGAACTGTCATATGTATGACTTGAATTACTATTGCAAACTTCACATGAAGAAATATGTGGGCTGGCAAAATGAGAGGAAAGTCGCAAATCTAGATTTTGAATAAATGGCATCTAAAGTAAAAATAGGGTGAAAAAGTCAAATTTCGTTTTTTTACATAAAACGCCTTTTTTACCTCGTATTTACCTATACCTAAAGTTTTCAAAGTCAACTTGGCCGGGATGTGCAATTATTCACGGTTAATTGATTGTCCTATTAAACACTGTAGTAATCGGCATCTTTGAAATAGATTTGCGGCTAATTTTTCATGCAATAAATTCAGTGGACTGCTTTGGATTTTGATCTCTAAATGAAGAATGGAGAAAGAGTCACATATTATATTTCATTCAAAAGCTGAGATTATAGAAAATTAAAATCTGTCATAAACTCAATTTTGAAAATTGCTACTTTCCTCTCATTTTGCCGGAGCACCACTCATATGCTCTTTGTGCAAATAGTCTGCATATGCCAAAAATTTGATTTTGTTTCTGTATGAATCTGGCTTAAAGTCTATCATAAAGGGGGCTTAGAAGATAGGTCCCCTTATCTCTGTTTATTTTCTTGGTCCCTGTCTTATGATGTAAGAAATTAAAAAGAATTACAAGGCAACAAAAATCAGGAAGATTCCAAGACCCATTTATTTTACATCATTATTTTGATATGTTGTCTACTTACCATAGCTGTTCTTGATTTCAAAAACCAGTCAAATCTGAACTGAGGCGCTTGCCTAACAGCTGTTCTGAGCTCATCATAGACATTTTCCTTGTCAAAGCCAAGCTTGTGTAGCATGCAGACCAGGAAACGGTCTTCTTCTTCGGTCCAGTTCTTGCCTTTGTTGGTACCGTATGATAGACGTAGTTGATGGAATGGTGCTCTGTATCGGTGCATCTAAAAAGAAAAATGAAAATTGGACAGCATTATTTTGAGAAATAATACATATCAAAGAAAACTCAGTAAGGTGGCGAAAAAACAACACACCCTGTTTTACGGGCCTGACCGACCTTAAATTTGCATTTTTAAAGGTTTGCCAAAATCATGTAAAATCTGCTGTTTTTGGTCAAAATTTAACAATTCGGTTAACATTTTAAAGAAAAAATATTTTTAAAAAATGTGCAGTTTTTCTCCCATTTTTTAATATTTTTGATTTTTGGTTATTTTAGGCCAAAATTTATTTTTTTTTAAAGAAAAAAATTGCCCAACTGACTGACCCTACTTGAAAGGTTGGTTGGCCTGCATTCAACAACTCACTGTATCTTCTTATACAGGAGCATACCGTTGTTGATTTGTGATGAATCCACAGTTGATATTCAAATTAGCGCGTCATGCAAAGCAGGGCGTTTACAGAAGTGCGTTTATGCAGTACCCATATTAAAGTCGGCGCACTGAGCTCATCGCACGTCCGACACTTATTATGTGCAAAAACCAGGAGCTTGGGAACAATTGGAAACGTCAAAGCAGCAACTAGCACTTTGCTTCAGATTATGCTAAATATATATTCACAGATGTAACACATGAACAATCAAATTTCCTAAAATGCGTAAAAAATGCCTTTCAAACAGAGCAGTTTCCTATTCTTATGTACTTGGCTAATTTCCTGAAAATTCAAATATATTGTGTAAATTTCCTGAATTCAGGAAATTTCCTGAAAAGTTAAATCCCTGTATTTTTTATGGAGATGTGTGTTTAAATACCTAATTCAGGCACTTCTAATTAGATATATCTTTTATTTTCATCATGTGAATAAAAAAGAGTGGTATCAACATCTTTGTGATTTTGCAAGCGAGCTGATTTGCAGGCATGAGAATGGCCTTTCATTAAAAAAAAAAACTGAAAGTGGTAAGAAAAACCGAAAAAGTGCGTAAAATTAGGCAAAAATGCTCAAAAATAGGCTGAAAATAAATAAAAACACAAATTTTGGCAACCAAAAAAAACTGAATTCCTTTTAAAAACTGAAAATTCTCATGCCTGGATTTGTGATCAATTTTGTTTACTTTTCAGATTTTCTTTTATAAAACTGTATTTTTTTTTAAAATTGACACTCAGGATACATTTTTTATTTGCAGAATCAAATGGTGCGCCACTTAGGCCAAATAAAAAAACAAGTTTGTTTCTGGTAACACGCGTGCGTTTCTGTTTAGTTACATATTTCCCGCATATTTTTTGTTGTTGTTGATATTTCGCATCAAAAAAAAAAAAATGTAAAAAACCCCACCAAATTCTGTTAAAAGCTTACTGGAGACTTGCGTAAAAACAAACGAACACCAATTCAAGTACTCTCAGCCTATCAATTAGTCGGCAATTAATTGTTCATTATGTCTGGAGATACAGGAAAATACTCATATTTAGGTAAGATTACATGGATACTCAATACCTATTACAATAACAAAGGGTTCAGTTATATATAAAGCCTTTATGGATATTAATGATATTAATAAATAATATATAAAAACCAAGCGCATTGTTTTAATGTGTTTTTCTTCCTGGGAATCCTGCATTTTTTGTAAAGCGAAAACCGCATATCGCATTACATTTTCGAAAAGTAAAAAATAAAAAATAAAAAGCCGCATACCGTATTTACTTTTTCAAGCATGTTACCAGAAACAAACTTGTTTTTTTTGGCCTTATATGTATTTAATCAAATGTATATACTATACAGGTGTATGAGACATTTTTTATGAATGATTACTAATTGTCATGCAAATCCTTATTTCAAAATGTCTGGAGAGGAACGAAGACAGCTATTACACTATCATAACTGTCTCAGAGATCTCCAAGTTTGATATAGGAAGTTATATGCACAACAAGAATTATGCAATAAACCAAGCCCAAAATAAATATCTGAAATCAGATGTCTAGGATAGGCTTATGAACTTCCATACACAACAAGAAACAAGCAAATTAAATTGATTATAGTAATTTATACATTTCTACAAAGTTAGTTTAACCCTGACTGACAATTAATTTCATGGAATCTCATTATTGGAATCACCTAAAATACACAAAGTCAAAATATGTCATCGAGAGGGTTATATGCTTTTAGTTTGATAAAGTTCTCAAAATACGAATCCAATATAAATGGTACTCACTCAGAAAATTTTCAACTCCTTTCAGGAGCCTTGGTCGCTCAGAGCGACCAAGGTTCCTGAAAGGAGTTGACAATTTTCTGAGCTGAGCGACCAAGGCTCCTGAAAGGAGTTGAAAATTTTCTGAGTCAGTACCATTTATATTGGATTCGTATTTTGAGAACTTTATCAAACTAAATGACTTTTATGAACGATCCTGATGAATCTAATACAAGATAAGGGTTATATGCTGCCCGGGCAGTGACTCAACAGTGGCCTAATGAAATACACAGGCATTAGAGTGATTTTTTTATGAAAAAATCTGAATATGGTATTAACAAAAACAGATAAAAATTTGCAGTTTTTCTCCCATTTTTTTAAAACTTTTGATTTTTGGGTTATTTTAGGCCAAAATTTCTTTTTTTTTTAAGAAAAAAATTGCCCAACTTGAAAGATTGGTCCGCCTGCATGTAAAACAGGTTTTTTCCGTAACCTAAAGGAACATTCAACAACTCACTGTATCTCCTCATACAGGAGCATACCGTTGTTGATTTGTGATGCACAGAAGTGCGTTTACGCAGTACCCATAAGTCGGTGCACTGAGCTCATCGCACGTCGGACACTTATTATGTGCAAAAACCCGGAGCTTGGGAACAATTGAAAAAGCAGCAACTAGCACTATGCTTCAGATTATGCTAAATATATATTCACAGATGTAACACATGAATAATCAAATTTCCTAAAATGCGTAAAAAATACCTTTCAAACAGAGCAATTTCCTATTCTTTTGTACTTGGTTTAATTTCCTAAAAAGTTAAATCCCTGTATATTTTATGAAGATGAGTAGGCCTATCTGTAAAATTTAAAACATTAAGTATTTAATCATGTTAATTCATATGTTTTCACAGGAAGATTGTCGTTGTTGAAAGGTATTCAAACACGCCACAGAGTTGATCATCGCGAATCAACAACTCAGCATCCGATGCATCTGCCTATTTTTATCACGCTTGGGTACCCTCGCGAAATGAAAATACGCGGACGCATGAACAACTCTGTGGCGTGTTTGAATACCTAATCCAAGCACTTCTTAGATATATCTTTAATTTTCATCATGTGAATGCAAAAGAGTGGTATCAACATCTTTGTGATTTTGCAAGCAAGCTGATTTGTGATCAATTTTGTTTATAACTTTTCATTGATTTTCAGATTTTCTTTTATAAAACTGTATTTTTTTTTTAAATTGACACTTGGGATACACTTTTTGTTTGCAAGTTTAAATTTTACTTTTTAGAACCAAAAGACTCAATTTTGCCCCAAAGGACAATTATGACCTTTCATGTACATAACACTTTGTTTTTAGTTCTAAAGAGAGCCAAACTAGTGCTGAAAATTCCGATTAACTTTTGACACCTAATTTTCATTTCACAAGTATTTTTGTATATTTCAGTTCCCATTGGTCTCTGCGATAAGGTATTGTGACTGGAATCAAATTAAATACAATATACTTTGTACAATGAGAAAAAAGCAAGTTTTAAGCAATATTGGTATATTGTAAAAGAGAAAATCGCCACTTCAATTTTATTTGTATGCTTTTTGCACTTAATTTATTTAGTGTGAAAAAAAAAAACACTACAAAAAATAATATGCACGTACCACTCATGTTAAAATTTTCAAAACATGCGGAATGATCAAAAATCACCTGCGCGCAAAAGTTACCGGGAGCAAAAATATTCACTTCGACAGTAGTTCAAGTTGTACGCTTTGCAGACAGGGCAAATAATCAGAAGAGTGTGGAGAAATCTTGATCCGGAAAAATTCCAGATTGACCCAAACTCTGAATGTCCCTTTAAATATGAAGCTGTATTTCAAAATGTCTGGAGAGGAACGAAGACAGCTATTACACTATCATAGTTGTCTCAGAGATCTCCAAGTTTGATATAGGAAGTTATATGCACAATAAGAATTATGCGATAAACCCAACCCAAAATAGAAATCTGAAATCAGATGTCTGGGATAGGCTTATGAACTTCCATACACACCAAGAAACAAGCAAATGAAATTGATAATAGTAATTTATACATTTCTACAAAGTTAGTTTAACCCTGACTGACAATAAATTTGATGGAATCTCATTGTTGGAATCACCTAAAATGCACAAAGTCAAAATATGTCATAGACAGGGTTATATATGGCAACAAAGTTGCTGCCCGGGCAGTGACTCAACAGTGGCCTGCTAATGATATACACAGGCATGAGAACGATTTTTTATGAAAAAATCTGAATTTGGTAAAATTTAACAAAAACAAACAGAAATGGGTTAAATCACACCCTAAATTACCTGAATTTGGAGCTATTTGGATGATAAAAATATCTGAAATCAGATAATTTTCTGAAAATTCTCATGCCTGTATACAGGGTCTGGTAAGCGTCAGGTTCTGGGTTCAAATCCACATTTTTCACTCCTCCTTATCTGAGGATATTTGTGCCCAGTGTTACCCTTGTGTCTTGGTTGAATTCAATTTTGAGATTTATTTTCCAATAGATAACTGGTCTTCATACTCACACTTAGTTCTAGAACAAAATTTAGTGCATTTCAAACTCAAAAACCATCTTTTATCACAAAGTAAACTCTCTTATTTGCAAAACTTACTGTAAACAATAATTCCAAAATTTTTCATGTTTTTACCAGCTTATAATTATCTAACAGGGTATAGGTAAAATAAATATTTATTGGACAATTTAAACAAAAATCCATGCAGGGGTTGCATTTACAAACAGTGGGGCCCTGTACTCTGGATTTTTGTTTGCATTGTCCAATAAATTATTGCTTGGCCTATTGCAATCCCTTTTACCTTGACATCCAGAGCCTTCTTGATGCTGATCTTACGCTGGATCTTGGCCTCGCCTCTTTCAATCTGGGCCATGATCTTATCGATGTCCGTCAGCTCTTGGCATCTCTCCCAAAACACGGCCATGTATTCTTGTACCTGTCAGAGGGGATATCATAAAGTACTTCTTCTTCAGTTAGAGTCTTACATATTTGTCACTACAATACTTTATAATAATAATAATAATAATATAATCTTTTTATTTACTCACGGTAAAAACTTGTTCAATACAACATGTAAAATAAATTTTACAATCATTGGTCTTCCACAAGGCCGTGATATCATTAAAACTTACAAAATATAATTATTAACACAATTTAAAAATTGATTAAATAAAGTTAAACCTACGATTTAGACAAGTCATACAAATTTACAGGACTTGTAGTAACAAATCATATAAAGCAATGCAAAACTGACAAAACACGGAAATTACACAAAATAATGACAATAAGAAATATATAGACCATCTGTTTAAAAACAAGGGGATAAAACAAAAATTGCACAATATAATGACAATAGGGAATATAAATTATTTGTATATAAACAACGGGATAAAACAAGTCTATTGATATTTACAGAACTTGCTACTGAAAGTGTTATAAACATGCGGTTGTGGATGTAAAACTTATATATAACACAATTTAGATAAAAGCAAGACTATTGATATCTACAGAACTTGCAATTTGAAGATATTATAATTATAAAACACAACCTGAATAAGTATGCTTTCAGGAAAAATACCATTTTCCGGACCGAGTATACTTTAGGTCCCATCCGAAATGCTAGGGTTGGGGTATGTTAAGGGTCAGGGTTAGGTCATGGTTAGTGAGTTACGGTCAGATCACGGTTAGTGAGTTAGGGTCGGCTCATGGGTCAAATTTTTGAGTGGACCTAAAGTATACTTTATACCATTTTCCTTATTTGTGATGAGAAATTCTGTAGTGTTTGAATACATTAATCATTCTGAGATGATGAAAGCTGAATAAGTATGCTTTCAGGATCTTTCTAGCAAAAACAAACCAATTAATTGTACAAGAAATCTCACAAATGAAGCCAGTTGATACATCATAGTCTATGTATGATGAGTCTTGGGAGGGGTGCACTTAAGTTTGGTTTAGGTCAGGACGTGCCTCTAGGAAATGTGAAAAGTCACCCATCTCAAGTAACAATATTCAAGAAAGAGGAACCCATCCATGTATCAAATCTCTCAAATTATGAGTTAAATTCACATTTGTGCCCAAATTTCACATTTTTGCCCAAATTTGGCTCAAATTGTTTAAGAAATGGCCTTTAAATACCAGAAAGCTTGGTTTTGCTACCCAAATGGCCTTTAAATACCAGAAAGCTTGGTTTTGCTACCCAAATTTGCGACTTTTGTAATAAGTAGCCCCCGTGATAAAGTAACTAGCAGATCCTTTAGTAGCTCTACTTGCGGATGTTTAGTATCTTTTGGAACTGTTTCAACTAACAATCAAACTGCATTTAGGGGCACACTATTTGATTTTCGGGGGAGGGGGGCATGGAAGTTGGGGTCAGCAAATTTTTTTATTGCACTTCTATGATTTTCTTTGTTCTGAAGTGTTACAGGCCCCTGAAAATGTAATTTATTATTATAACATTTTATTGCATAAAGCAGTATCATAAGTCAGACATTATATGTGGATGGCCAATCTGTTGTGCACAAGATGATTTTAATGATAAACATGTTTACTACAACACAAAAGGGCTAATAGGAAGTGGTACCTACTTGAGTAATAATAGCTCTTTTGTTTAGCTGTCAAT